>JAPYZN010000050.1:0-65268 GCA_030522865.1 Psyttalia lounsburyi
AAAGTATATATATATATATATATATATATATATATATATATATATATATATACAAAAAAGGACAGCAAATGACTCTAAAGTAGACTAGGAAATTTGTCGCATAAAATGGGGAAGAAAGAACAGAGTGAAACTCGGGGTAGGGATGGAAATTTACAGTACAAAGTGGGGGACGGGGCAGAAATAATTCAATTTTTTCAATTTACGATTTTTTTCGTCATTCCTCGCCCTCTTCCCACTTCGACTCGTCAGCTATTCGCTCGAAACAGTCCAGCAGGAATGTGTACTGTAAAAAACAACCCATTACATCACTAATGTGTTATATGTGTAATAATTTTTTCGTCTTTGTGAGGTGGAAAAATGAGTCAATCTCAGTGAAATGAGGAAGAAAACCATAGATTGGACGGCGCTACTCACATAGGGAGTAAAAACTTTGAGCCATCGTGGTGGGCGATTGTCCTGCCTCGTATACTGGAAACAGAAAGCCATGCCCTCCTCATCTACCTCCCATCTCGTAATGTTTCTCCATTGAAATTCAACAATCTGAGATTCTAAAGTTCCATCTTCCTTAGCTGCATGCAATTTGAAAGCTCCAGCACCCACTGCAGCTATGACGTGACCCTCTTTACGGGAGTCACATGCACAATGGGGAAATACAATGTCCCCATAGCCAGACAATTCTCTGGCCAATTTCAAGTACTCGTGCTTTCTGGAGGCGTCCTGCAGGGCTTTCAACTGATACAATCTCTCTCCAGCATTGATATGGCCACGATTAACTTCATCAACAGTCTGCCAAAAAATCCATGTAAGTGCCTGTTCACTCAACGATCTAGATATGTTGAATAACCACCTACGTATTGCCAGGCACGTGGCACTGGCAGTCGAGTAATTCTGAATGTAAAGGGTGTGAGGATGTTCGTGAGGCTGCAATTTACGTTCTGAAAAAATTCTCTTGTTACTTACTTCAATAGAGAAAAATCAATGGTGTATATAATAAGGGTGATGCTCACCAAAGTTATACTCGACAATCTCAAAGAGATAAAAATACTTGGCCGTTTCATTGTCTAATCCAATTTTACAACACGTTACTTCGTAAACGTCTTTAGCTAGGGCTGCTTTAGCGACAGTAACTGTCACAACTTCACGATCTGGTAGCAGTATTTTTAAATCAACTGCTGGCCCCTGATCGCCATCCTCCTCCAATCTGTCAGTCAAAAATTCTTGCATTGCGTCACTCTCGGCTATCACACGCACTGCACAGACCTTTTCCAAATACTGCTCGAGTCCACGTCGTCTAGCGTCCAATTGTTGTTCGCTCAATCTAAATCATTAAGTTTAGGTTAAGTTGATTCAGCTAAGCTCATTCAGAGGTGTTTTTTTTTTAATTTTTTTTTATTCAGTCTGTTTTGAGTTAAGAGAATTTTAAGATATTCTCCTAATTCATTTCTATCAAGATATTCAAAATATTTTCAGACAACCTGAGGGGTGAAAAATATTTTTTAATTATTTCAACAGATATTATGTAGGATAAATCAATAGAAAGGCTGGACTCCTCTCTTCGAAGAGATCGAATTATAATAAATAAAACTTTGAAATGAACTTACTGGAATGGCCATTTACCAGGCAATTTAGGAAAATTAAACCCAATGAATTCCTTCTTTAGAGCCATGTGAAGAGCAGCAAATTCTCGATACCTTCTAGAGCAGAGGTGACGACCTGCCATGTACACATTGAACACAACGTATCTCTCGTGTCTACGCTCACGCACATGATAATCTGGCACGCTAATGGGTAGTGAGCGTTTTTCACTGTAATCCACTGATTGATAACTGCAAGCAAACATGTATGTCTATATAACGGTATTGAATTGGATTTTTGATTCAAAATAAAAATATGGATTTTAATTATGTAATGACTGATGTTTTCATCGAGCTGACGTACGAGTAAATGGATCGACAGATGAGGAGGTCATGAGGATTGGGCATTGTCGATTTTTTTGTTTCTTCCAATATAGATGAGATTACCTTAAATCTTCACATGGCTCCAATCTTTCTGCCTCTTGGGGCGTCACTGAGATAACAGTTAATGTCAGAACGTCACCCCCTGATTTAATCAGATCTACCACCTGTTTATGGGTGGCTCCTTCCACATTAATATTATTTCTGCAAACAAAATACCGAATAAAGAAAAAATATTAAATTCATGTTTGATTATTATGACTAAACTTGCAAGTGGTAGAGCACAATTGCTATACATGCATATATTTCTTATTTCTCCCTTAACTTACACTTCAAGAATTCGATCTCCTTTTCTGACACCAGCTTTCTCCGCAGCCCCGTGGGGCAGAACGGCACTGACATGCTGAAGTGGTGCATAAAGTTCCCCATTTATGCTTCTCAATTGGCCACCCTCGCTCACCTGTCCACGAACATTGAATCCAAAGCCAGTTTCAGTTTTGTAAATAGTAACACTTCGGGGCCCCTGACCAATGGGATTCTGAGTGTTAATTCCGTGCTGAGGTACACGTCCATTGTTAATCATTGTTATATTTTGATTCAATCCACACTCGTTGCTCGTTGATGAATGCCGTATCTCCGATGCACAATCCGCCATCTTTATACCTTATTTCAATCTCTAATCCCTTCTCAATGGGCACCAAATGTCTCCACCAGTAACATAAAATACACTCCACATTTCTTCAACACTGAGTTCAGGGATTTATTGATTATTCACAAGAGATTCTATGTGTGTTTTTCGCGGTGAATCTAACCGAGATACTGGCTAGATTAATTTATCAAGAGGGGAATCTTGTGAATTCCTCGGACTCTCTTTTCATGATTTCCTCCCCCTAACACTGCTATCATTTTTTCGGCTTCGGGGGCAATGGTTCTGCGTCGCTCGGTGCTTCAACCTATGAGAACACTCCTTAATACGTGCGCTCTGCTGCACACAGTAACTGCGGAATGCATAAATATATTGTAATATTGTAACCTGAAATTATATCAACTTCAAGCGCTGCGCTTTGTAAACAAACAGTTAATCCTTGGAATTTTCAACAATTGCTTCGGCAATGGGAGAGGTTGATATTGGATTTGTGGAGGAATGCGAACGCTGGAGACTCCAGAGCCGATTTTTCCCAAGCAAAGTGGGGGGAGAACCGGCATGGCTGGACCTTAAAAATGTCCCAGGGGCTAAAGATGTTGAGTGTGGAGCATGTGGAGATCCATGTGTTTTCCTCTGTCAAGTTTATGCCCCTTATTTCGCTAATGATGCGACTTTTCATCGAACAATTTTTGTGTTTGTTTGTAAGAAGAGTGAGTGCTGCAAGGAGAATTATGGAGGCAATCTAAAAGTTCTGAGAGAACAGTTAGGGAGAAAAAATGACTACTATCCGTTTGATGCACCGGAGGAGAGGGAAGACTGGAGACCAGACTTGAGTGAGTACTTGTTAATTTGGGTAAGGGCTTATGGAAGCCCATGACATTATTAATATCTGATGACTCAGCGCAAATGCAATTTCCATCAATCAATTCATTTAAAATTCATTTTAAACTTGGGAAAAAATAAAGTTTCAAAATAAGATAGATATTTTAGAATTTCACCCTGCCAATTCTGATTAATTGATTGATATTGACGTATGACGTATTTTGTTTTTCCAGCTATTGACAAATGGACAAAAATTTGTCACGTCTGTGGACTCTCCGCCCCCAGTAAATGTGCAAAATGTAGGGAAGTCAGTTACTGCTGCAAAAATCATCAAGTCATCGACTGGAAAAGCGGCCACAAGGAGATCTGCAACGACCCATCCAAGAAATCAGACGATTCTCCCCATAAATTTCTATTCCCAGAGTTGGAATTGATAACAGAGTCTGAGATTCCCGAGGAGGATGAGGAGGATGAGGCCGATGATATGGAAAATGAAAAACGAGAGATGGACAAGTACAAATTGATGGTGAAGAGTGGAAAAGCTGGCTCACTTCAGTCTGAAAAGGAAGTCGATGGAGATTTGATGAAAATGGCTGAAGACGAAGACGAGGTTTTCACAGAATTCAGGAGCCGAGTTGACAAACATCCCGAGCAAGTGTTGAGGTGATTTATATATACTTCATTGCATTGAGCTGCAACGACAATTTTTTTATCTTTTTAGAATTTAGCAATTATATTTTCATGTTTTTCATAGGTACGATCGAGGGGGTTCTCCTCTCTACATTTCCGCACACAATCAACCTGAGAACATTCCAAAGTGCGAGGAATGCGGTGGAGACAGACAATTTGAATTCCAAGTAGGAAAAAAAAAAACTTGTCACTTTTTCTATTATTCTACATACGCAAACGACATTGACTTAATTCCTCATTCTTCACCAGATCATGCCACAATTGTTGAATTACCTGGGCTCCTCTGACATTGTGAGGGATCTCGATTGGGGTGTACTATCAATCTTCACATGCAAAAATTCTTGTATACCCACATCGGGCTATTGCTCAGAGTTTATCTGGAAGCAAGATATTGTTGGAATGAAGAAACCGCTCTCCGAAACAAATACCTAATTTTAATACCGAAAATTCCATAGAAGATTAACAACTGCAGCAACAGCATTTCCCGGATTCATTGTTATTTATTCCAAAATACTATTCTCTGGATTTACGCAAAGTTTAAGGACCACGTAATAAATGAGGGTTTTATATGCATCTTATCAGAGATAAAAAATAGAGTTTAACTAACTCATAGGTGAGTTTTTTTTTCTCAATTATAATGAGTAATGCATCACCGATCTACTGCGCGTGAAGAACAGAAAACTGTTCCGCTATGAGAAAAGGCATTTTCTCATATATCTGAGTGAGTTGATTTTTACCGGAAAATAATGCCCAAAAATCTATACATACTTGAGATAAATTTTTATTTATTGCAAAATACTCCTCTTTATTTGTTAAGTAAAAATAAAGAAGGTGAAAATGGTAGAGTTGGCAGAATGGAATGTATTTCGAGTCTATCTTGGACAGAGAGCATGTCTGCCTCCATCCACAGGTAATGTTGCTCCAGTTATGAAGCTCGCATCATCGCTAGCCAGAAAAGCAATAGTTCTGGCTACTTCTTCAGGCTGGCCTGGTCTACCAAGTGCATGAGTTGTTTTACTGCGCTCGAAGAAGGCTTGCAGCTCCTCGGGGCTCATTCCACTCCTCTCGTGGAGATTCGTTATTACTACTCCTGGATTTACAGCATTCACTCTTACCTAAACATTTTTCAATGTAAATAATTTCGAGTCATCGAAAAGAAATAACTTTTTTTGCTGTAATAATTTCATTTTCATTTCAATGAATTTCAGGTCATAGCGTTTGTCAACACGGTTTAGTATCTATCATACTACCACTATACTTTCTCTTTCATTTTTACCTGCTTAGAAGCCAATTCAATGGCCACACAGCGTGTGAATTGATCAACAGCTGACTTGCTCATGCAGTATGCCAAAACACCTGGGAACGATCTCAAGCCATTTACACTCGAAACATTGACAATGTTCCCCTTGGTCTTAATTAGATGGGGAGTTGCCAGCATTGTCAGATGATACATTGAGCGTACATTTAAATTGAAAACTCTAGAAAAAGATTTTTTTTTTTTCCACCAAAGGAGATATTATTAAAAATCAATTATCTTTCCATTTTTCATTTTTTTCATTGACAAATTTATAAATTGGTGAATTGATTAGAAAAATATATTACCGGTCATATTGCTCTAGACTCGAATTTTCAATGCTCCCACGTTCGATTGTTCCTGCATTATTGATCAAAACATCCAGCTTCCCATAATGTTTGATTGTTGACTCCAGGATTCTCTTGGTGTCATCTTCATTCGTCAATTCCCCAGAGAGGATGAACGGTTTTGGAGTCTTACACTGAGCGGCCACTTTCTCGAGATTCTCAAGGTTCCTACCAGTTAACGATAGAGAAGCTCCCAGTGACGATAAATGAATGGCCGTTGCTGCTCCGATACCGGAACTGGCGCCAGTTATCAAAACAACTTTGCCCAGAAATTGTGACATTGCTGATGGCTCCTATCTGAATGAACAGATATGCAAGTCATGTTGCGAGGCGGATATATCAACTTATTACGCTGTTATTTTCACTACCGATACTCTATTATTTTCCAGCGTAATTGTCAGATATCCAAGGAATATCAAAATCAATTCAAACCACAAATGAAACATATAATAATAGTGATAGTATGTACTAGTAATTGTCAGGTACAAATAAAGAGAAAAAAATCTTATCAATCTTTTCAGTTAATTTCTACTTAATAAAATGTTTGGTTGTGGCGATGGATTTCAAAAATAAAGATATAATCCTTGAAGAATGCACCTGGAATTTCAACAGCGAATATGAACAAAAAAAAAGGCTCTACTTACCGAGTTAAATACCAGAAATAATATCAATATTATCGGTTATTGTCACGACCCGTTCTACGCTAGTACGACACACGACCGTTGGTTGGCGTGGATTTTTATCACATACAATTTCATTAAAAAAGAAAAAGAAAAATTCCAAGCAACGAAGAGGGAGGAGGAGAGGCAAGACAACAAATAGATTGTTTACGAGTGAATGAAATTTGTCTCTCCATGAGGGGCTTCCAGGCGTCGCCGTGAACGCATCTGCCTTTTTCATTTCATTTTTCTCGTTTTTTTTTTCTACTATCGAACTGGGAGAACAAACTAGCTATTTACAGCACACAGGCATCATACGTAAGTGTACGTGGGAAGGTGGGTTTTGTACGCAAGCGCTTTCCAAGATTTTTAACGAGTTGAGACCAGCCATTGGAGTCTACCTGGGATTGCTGCTGTTTGCTGATCAATTTTGACGTTTTACCTTTATTTTCGTGTGATTATTACCAGGAAAATCGTCCAAAAATGGTGAGTAAATTATTTATAATTCGTTGAAATGTTGAGAGTAACTTTTCTATGGATTGCCTGAAGGGAATGAATTCAATGTTTTGCATTTACTCTCAAAATATAAACGTCTTACCTGTTTTTTTAATCTATACTCGTGATGATCCACCACATTACCTTGAAATTATACATTTCTTCGTTATTTGCAGGGTAACGAGAGCTCCCTACCCATGGAACTCTGTTCAAACTGTAAGCGATTGTATTTATTCTATTTCAATTAGTACAGTGCATTCTCATATTTCACGATATTCATCTGTTATTGTGGTTAATCGTGAGGAGGGAGGGGGACATGGTGGATTGGCCATTGCTGTTTCGATAATTTTATTGACGTTGTAATGATGTTGCAGTTGATGCTGATGAAATAAGGAGATTGGGAAAGAGATTTAGAAAATTGGATCTTGATAATAGTGGTGCGTTAAGTATTGATGAGTTTATGTCATTACCAGAGTTACAACAAAATCCACTTGTACAACGTGTCATTGATATATTCGATGCTGATGGCAATGGGGAAGTGGATTTCAAGGAGTTCATTCAGGGGGTATCGCAATTCAGTGTTAAGGTGAATCACAAATATTTCACTTTTATCTGAAAAATAACACATTTCATTATCATATATATCATATAAATAAATAAATGAATGAATGAATGAATGTGGAGATTTTATGAATTTATTTTGGATTTTTTCCAGGGTGATAAAGAAAGTAAATTACGGTTCGCATTCAGAATTTACGATATGGACAATGATGGATTTATTAGTAATGGTGAATTATTTCAAGTACTCAAGATGATGGTAGGAAACAATCTTAAAGATACTCAATTGCAACAAATTGTCGACAAGACAATACTTTTCGCTGATAAGGACGAGGATGGAAAAATTAGCTTCGAAGAGTTTTGTTCTGTGAGTATAATCTCTCTTTGCATTCAGAATGTTTCTCAATTCCACAAGAGAATACTCTCTTATTATTTCAATGTGTAACCTTGTTTTTTTTCAGGTGGTCGGTAATACTGATATTCATAAGAAGATGGTGGTTGATGTATAATCAATCAAACTATTCTAGATAAAAAAGAAATGAAAAGAAAGGAATGTTGAAGAAATGCTGAGCGTTGATGAAACTTCGACTTCATTATTGCATTACATAGTTTATAAGAAGCCAAAAAAAAAAAAAGAAAAAAAAATGCTATAGATTCACTCGATAATCATAGAAACAAAGATCTGTTTAGATAAATGAAAAGGAAAATGATAAAACTAGCTAGAAGCTAGGAAAATTCTCGATACATTTTTATCATAAATTATTTCTCACTATCTAAAAACATAATTCTCATGAGGATTACTCTTTTTTCCATTTTTTCAGAGCACAAAGAAATATTTCTGACTAAAATAATCGTAAAAATACTTATCGTGTTGAATATTGTGCAATTGCTAGGAAAAACAAAATGTTTTAACATCTATACTCCTTCATTTTTCTTCTCCCTTCTGTTATTTATTATTTAGTTTATTCCTGTAAATTTTTTTTTTGACAAATAGTCTACATATTTCTTAATTTTATTTAGCAATAATTTACAGTGCAAATGTTTTCCGAACATTCAAAGATAAATAACCAAATGCATGAGAAAGAAGAAAAAAGTGCTCCAAATGTTCATGATCAGTGTGTAATCTTAATTAGTAAAGATAAGCCACTGAAGGCCTTGGTACTTTCGTTAATTTTGTTCAGTTTTTAACAGTGATTTTTTTCATCATTCAACGGTGAGAAAATATGAAAAAAAAAGGAGGAAAAAATGTAATAAAACAGTCGAGACATTTAACATGTCCTGGCCAAATGTTTTTTGATCGTATACATATAAAGAATTAAATTAAGTTATTAGATAACACAATTACACTGAAAAGATCGGAGGGACAAAATATGAAATTAACTGCATGAAAATTTAAGAAAATTTTAAAGGTCATGGAGACGAAAATTCAATGGGCACATTAGGATTTTATGTTGAAAAAAGAAAGTCAAAAAAAAATACAAAGACTGAAATTGAACGCAATGAATTCTCTTGAATGTGTAATTGTGTTGAGATAACTGATTTCACTCGTCGTGTGTTATTTACGTAATTTTAACTGTAACATTCATAATTATATGTATATATTATACAGCGAACATGCGAATTTACACTGAATCGAATCATGGAATCACGTCCCTCAAAATGGAAAAAAATGTTTGCAACTTATAGTTTGCTGCATAGATCAGTGTCAATTCACGTGGAATTGAGAAGAAAATAGGAAGAAAAAAAAACCCCGATCCGCAATGAATTTATGCCATTATTACTGTTTCTATATAATGAATAATGTTATTATCCTATATTAAAAGTATCTTATCATAATGAGTAAAGGACAGAATGTGATTTTTGTCTAATCAAAGTTATCAAAAAGAGAAATTACGAGAAACTGCAATATAAATATGAAATATATGAATCTCGATCCTGTGCACAACTGAATTATTTTTTAATTCTCTCAGCCACGTTACCCATGGTGATTTTACAAGCGGCTGGGGCAAGATCGACACCTTTCATTTCTATTGAAATATTTATGTTCCGACAATAAATGGATCAGTTGAGTAGTTTAGGTTTTTTTTTTCCAAAAAGGAACAAAAATCCTATGTTATTAGAAATCCGATGATTTATTATTTATATGGTATAAAAAATGATATCCTTCATAAATTTATGTGATTTTTTTGTCGTTTCATCCTTGAGATATTTAATGCATTGGTGGATTAACGAATAATAATATTCATGTACACAATTTTTGAATGAATATACAAATAATACAAAACAATATATATTTTTTTTTAATTAAAATGGAACAGTTCAAAGAATTAAAGGCAGATAAGCAGATAACTAGTAACAATCTAGCGGGCGATGATTAGGTATAACAATTACTTTCCGCGCAAATAATTCGGCGACCTCTGAGCCAATCTCTTCGCCTCCCCTGTTTTTTTTTGTCTAATGTTTATGTAGTTTGCAGTCAGCATCCATTTGAGTTTTTTCCTGCTTCTCCTGTGATTGATTTTTTTTTTAATTAGCATTATATCCGAAAATGAAATTATCTATAATGTAAACGTGAAGAAAAAAATTTAAAAAATGAGAAAATACATGCGTTTATTGTCGACATCACAACAGTTGCTCCAAAAGAAACTGAAAAGTGAGGTTAACCCAGTGTATTTACTGCTCCAAAAGTGCTCAACGTATTCAGAATCCTCAAAGAATGTGGAAAATATAACGAAAAATGTAGAAATCTTAGCCGTAAACGCTCAGGATTCATCACAAGTGGATGACATGTTGTTGAAGGACTTAGTGCGAGACGTAAAAATGCCGAGTGCTCTGGATGAATGCGATGAGGATATCTCGCACTTAGGGCCATATCACAGGCCATCTTTCAATTTTGCGGCCTATGCGAATAAATCGGAGACAATTCAGGAACTGGTGAAGCTGGGTGTCGAGCTGTGGAAGATTGAGACCCAACCGGGGGCGATGGAGGTTATTCTCTCCAAGAAATTCGAGGAGATGAAACCGTATATTCAGTTTTTACATGACTGTGGAGTTCCTGTCGAGAAAATTAGCACATTCATTACGAAAAATCCATTCATCTTCAAGGAGGATATGGACGATTTGAGAACGAGGATCAGATACTTGAGAGCTCACAATTTTCAGAAAGAGGATATCGCTAGAATTGTTACAGAGGCCCCTCGATGGTTGTCTTGGAGAACTGATGAAATTGATAACAAGTTGGCATATTTTCAGAGGTAATTTCTGATCTCGTAATCAATATTCAAATCGAATATATTTCCATAGAATATACTGTAAAATTCATTCAATATTTTTATAATGATTTTATGTTTCCTATCTCTGCTGTTATTATATTTTAGAGAATTTTCCCTTTATGGAGCGGACGTGAGAGCTTTAGTCCACAGAAGACCTCAATTAATTACGCACCCACTGAAAAACATCCGAAATAACACATTCTCTATTAAAGAAGAAATGGGATTCGATGATGAAGAGAGCAAAAAAATTCTTCTAAATAAACCAAAAATTTGGGAAAAAGGTGACAAGTTTAAAATAAATCGGTCAACCATTTGAATTCAACTGAATCATTAATTTTTCAATGTCAATATATTATGATTTTCATTTTGCAGCTCGACCAGCACTCGTAGCCTCTTTCAACTTCGTCCACGAAATAATGGGAATTTCTCACGAACTTATAGCCAACCAACCAAGCGTCCTTGCAACCAGAGTTGAGAGATTAAAACAAAGACATTTGTTCCTTGTGAAAATGAAACGAGTACAGTACGATCCCAAGAAGCCCCTGTACGTCCCCTTAGATGCTTTGGCCATGGCTTCTGACATTGACTTTTGCACGAAAAGGGCAAAGGCCTCAATAGAATTGTACGACATGTTCCTTAGAACCCTGTAGAGATAATTAAAGTCTTAATAATTCGTTTGACGAGTTATTTTTCCTCTCAATAAGATGAAGGACCATTTTATTCATTTTCATTTTAATAAAATACAAAGTTCAGCCTTTCGGACAATGAAATTTTTAATTCCGGTAATGTACAGCTGTACGAATCACTTGAACATAATTTTGGCATGCCTCTAACTGAATTTTCCTAATTCTTGTTTCTGTATCGCTCGCACCGAGTGATACAGGAAAGTGTCGATGATTCCAGCGACTGTGAAGACACCTCCGATTATTGCACAGACGTTTGTCGCAAAGTGCCCAAAGGATTTTTTCTTCTCTGTGTACTTGACCATTAGCGGACTCAATTCATAACTGAAAAAAATTCCCGGCATTCCAGAGCCACCGCTAAACATTGCTATTTTTCTTGAATGCCTCGTCACTGAGAACTGGTTTGTTTGAAGCTGAGCTCCATCAGCTCGAAAATACGTCGTTGGAACAATTTTTATGTAGTATTGATACATCATTGCACCTAAAAATAAAACGCATCATTATATTCATCACCATGCAAATAGAATAATTATCAGAATCGATAAACTCAATAGAGAAACAATTTCATTTGAATTCCATTCCGAAATTCTTTCCGATTAATAATTTAAGGAACTCTTAATAGTTATTGTAATCGATCTTTTTACAAGTTCCCTCAAAATAAAAATGGAGGATTTATTTTTAAAAATGAAATCACAATTGAAAGCATTCGAAATTGGCGCGTGCCTAGTAATCCCCCCCTCCTTCTTTTTTCCTGTTTTTTTTTTTAACATGAGAACATGATCAAGAAATGTGTCATGGCTGCCAGTACTAGTTACTCTGAGGGGTTAGAACGTACGTAAATGTTGTCTCAAGAATAAATCGCAAATTCAACACAGGAAAATCGATCACGACGAGTTTGACAGCCAGTAAGTACTGCTGAGAAATTAATTCTCGTATTCTAATCCGTTTTTACAATTTCAAACTCATGGAATAATTGTATGAGAAAATAATTCACTCTATGAATAGCACACATGTATGAGAGTAAAATTCATAGTTGGGAAAAATTGTATTTCATTGTTTGCCAAGTTCATCTTGAGTGGATTATTTTTCATCGGGTGTGGAATTCTTTCAGGAATAATTTAATATGCCAGCTGTACCGGGTGGAGTTTACCAGCAAGGCCCATCCTGTTGGGACAGAATGAAGATGGGATTTGGAATAGGATTTTGCGTGGGAATGGCATCGGGAGCTCTTTTTGGAGGTTTTTCGGCGTTGAGGTAATCTTTTGTGATTTTTTTCGTCATTACAATTTGGGAAAAAATAAAAAGGGATCAATAATATAACTCAAAAATGACAGACGGAAATTTTTCAATTTCTCTTTGATTTTCAAATATTTTTTGGACACTTTAATATGAAATTTAACTCATTATAATCGTATTTTTGGGTGAAACGATTGAATAAAGCCTATTTTAATTGAATCTTCTCGATTTTATATATTTTTTCTATATGATTTTTGTTTTGTTTATTTTTTTCGTTTCAGATATGGTTTACGAGGCCGAGAATTGATAAATAACGTGGGGAAGACTATGTTACAGGGAGGCGGCACATTCGGTACATTCATGGCTATTGGCACAGGCATACGGTGCTAGTATCAATTAACTTATCACTAACAAAGTATGTATGTTGTCTTAGACTGGGAAGCTGTATTATATAATTGAAAAATTCACTGTTGCAATTTCTTAATAAAATAATGAATAAAGTGTATTTAAGGTACCTTACCTTCTTCAGCCAAAATAGTTGTATTGTCCATTGGATTTGATTTTCCCGGGATGTGTACTCCGAAACTTAAATGGCGAATTTTGTGGGTCATGTTGAATTGACTCGAGGCAAAAGGTTGAACGTCGTGAACTGAAAAAGAAAAAAAATAAAAAATAAAAAAAATAAATTCCTTAAAAATAGCCTATCGAGTGTTGCAGGGAATGACGAGACTTTGGAAAATTAAATGAAATTTTATTCGGAATTTGTGCATTGAATAATTTTAACATTTTCAAGTTTATCCCTCTCTCTCAATTCCAAATTTGTTTTTGACGAGATTTGAATAAGACTGAGAATGAACAATCGAAAATAAATTTTACTGATAAATTCTTCATCATTATCTCACCATGGACATGATTAATTGAGAAACTATCGCCAGGGGAAATATGGAAACTACCCCCGACTCTATTAACTTCCATGGAACCGTAAATCTGGCATCCCTCAAGGAAGGCATTCTTCATTTTTTCAGCAGATTTATCATTTTGGCACTGCTTTATTGTGGAAACGTCAGAAATCGCCCATTTTCTTTTTCTGTAGGCTTCCCTCACGTCTTCACAAGTGTTACAACATCTGGCCAACAACAGGAATCAAAATAAAAAAAAAAAGTTAAATTATCGATACATTAAATGGGAAAGATAATTCTATTAGATAATACTCACTTTATCCCTAACTCTTCACTCGCTGCTCCGTAGCAGTCTCCACAGAGGGTTTCAGTAGAAGTTTCACGAGACTGCAAAAAAATGTCTGTAATACAACAATTCATACCAGTTTTTCTTCGGAATATATTAATAATTCAATTGTTGTCATTACCTCCTGATCACTCTTAGTGACTTTTGTCTCAGCAATATCTAATGAATAGTGAATAGCAGAATTTTATCATTAATATATCGTTAACAAAATGTAAAAGATGAGATGATATTTGTATTTTTTGACAATTATCATGAAACCTGTTTTCTTGGGTTCTTCAATGGGGTTTCCGTCCAAATTTAACCGTCTTTTATATATATTATGTTCTATTTGAAGATGCTGCTCACCAGTGGTATCCATTGCATCTAATGATAACACTATATAGTTGACGAATTAAAACCAACATTATTGTTAATAATACTTTCTCAAATTTTCCCTACTCATTTGAATTTTTCATATGAATGCTCATTTCAATACTTACAATCACAGGCAATTGTGGGAATAATAACGTCCAAATTAATCTTTAGCTTAGAACTTCTTGAAGTATCAACAAATAATTCCTCATTCAAATTAGGTGTTAAATAATCTCTGAGTTCCGAGAAAAAAAGTAGAGCCATTATAGCAGAACTAACGATTGTAACTGGAAGTAGAAAATATTGACAATCAATTTCATATTGCTGTGAACAATCACTGTCTTTTTTTGGAGGTTAACAATGTCCGTAGCTCTCCAGAATAAATCGAGTTTAAAAAATACAAATTCTCTCTTCTCTAAAATATGAAAGAAAGCTGCAGGAGAGAAATATATATTTGAAATAAGTTGAATTGCTCTTTCTATCAGTATAAATCAGCGAAAAATATCATGATTATCGGGTGTCGTTGACAAATCATTAATTATTTATTTTACCTAGAGCTCCACTGAATGTTTTCACCCGGAAATCCTCCAGCGTTTTTGGATAGGCATCGATTTGCCTTAAAACATCAGCAATTGTCGTTTTCATTGTTTATTTCGATTATATTTACTATAAACATGGAAACAGTTGGGTGCCGCAGTTATATAGGCGTGGGCCTACGTCATAGCTTTTTGACATACATCAACACTGCTCATCAGTACGCATGCGCCGAAGGAACGTATTTTCTAAAAAAAGCTGACACATTTGATTTTCACTTTTATTGTTCAATAAATTTATTTTTTATCAGTTCCACAAACTCATCACTTGTACATTTTTTTTTTCTAAACACTTTTTTTCTGTAGTACGAGCGCTTTTTTTGTTTTTAAAACCAATTCCTACAACAATATATTTAATGCCTAGATTATATAAAATATTGATTGCAATGTTCCATTTTAGCGGTATTTTATTCACATTTTGATTATTTTTGGAGATTCATGGAATTGTTTTACAATGATTTCAAGGCACTACGAGTGCCGGGAGAAAATAAACAAAAATATGTTGAAATAATAAATGGAGACAGATTTTCAATGAAAAACTCCAGGCAAAAAGATATTTCATTTCCCTTTGCGTAATATATAAAATAATTGAAATAGAAAAAGAAAAATATTTTTATTTCTTAAAAGTAAATGGACGGCTTTGAAAATTCATTAGCTCCTCTTTCCCCTCATTAACCAATACAAATGATAGAGAATTATTCATTCATATGAAAATTACAAATATATTGAAAATTTTTACTCCTGAACACAAGAAGGATTAATGCACTGACTAAAATTAACGACTTGGGTGTAATATGGGCTCGAAAGGTAATATTGTTTTCACTTTAAATGAGACAAATCCACTCAATAGATCCAGTTAACAGGCACCCACTGGTGTTCAGTTGCCAGGGCGTCAAGAGCACCCACAACTTGTCTAAATGTATTGTCAAAGTCCTCATTGACAATGACCATGTCAATGTATTTTTCATAAGCTCGTTGCAAGGCTGACGACTCCTCCAGGGTCAATTTAAGATCGTCTTCCTAGGAGATTTACGAGAGAATAAATTTCTCGGCATAAAAGGAATTCTCTCAAAATGAACAAAAAAGTACTTTTTGTAATGAATGAAATACAATTGAACAAAATGTTCATGCGAGTGTACAAACCTCATACAACGATGCAAGGGACTCAAGGGTTCTGGCGCGTCTCGAGCTGTATCTGATGGAGCTTTGACGATCAAACTACCAAATTGCAACATTTAAACACATTTACGATTAAACAAAATCATTATGCACTAAGGAATAATGATAGTCATTCAGTAAAAAATAATTATTTGGAATGAATGTGAATTGTTTTCGAGCAGAAGAAAGAGATCTATTCCAGCACAGCAAATGCATGCAGAGAATGTTCCAGAGAAATTGGCAAGCATTGGAATTGAGTTTTAATTTTAGTAATTTTAATTGCTATAATACGTACAGTTAAATTACGACTGCTGGCGCCGGTTGTTCTCCCAAGGTCGTAGAGTGTTTTCAACTGTTCCATCCCAGGTGCAGCGATGAATATGACATAAGGCATGAATTCAGTGCTGTTGTGGAGGATTTTCAGAGCTGCTGGACTGCAGTCAAGGACACACATCTTTCCAGCACGAATTAATTCACGAACTGAATCGAGTTTGGTTCCATACAGATGACCACCGTGCTCACCGTGCTCTAAATAGCGATGTTGTTTTATATCGTCTTCCATTGTTTCAAGGTCTGTGAACCAGTAACTCTTTCCGTTCTCCTCAAGGACCCTTGGAGGTCTCGATGTGTCTAAATCATAATTGAAATAAAGTCTCCCTTAAATTTCCGAGAATATTCGTCGAAAACACAACTAAAGGCTAAGTCGACTCTAATCGTTTTATCCTTTCGCTATTAAACTAAACAATAAAAATAAAAACCAAAAAAAATATATATATATATATATATAATAGAGATTTACCCACATGGTACAATGGTTCCAAACTTGTCAGGATCACTATTAATCAATCGATTCTTGAGGGTTCTTCTTCCCACTCCTCTGGGTCCGACAAGAGCAAGAGTCTTGCGTCTAAATGGTGGCATTCTAGCGACCTCCTCATACAGCAACAACTCAGCGCTATCAAATTCCCCATTGGATTTCGACTCGTACATCTTTCGTTTCTTCTTTCGGGAGATCCTCGTTCCACAGATACTGATTTTATGGACAAAGTCGGCTTCAGGTGGGACGAATGCTTTGCGTCGCTCCTCGAGTTCGAGGGAGGGTATGAGGCCTGGAGGGCCTAGGCCCTCCCCCTCGACTCTCCTCGCCTGCCACCAGTTGGGATCGACTTGATCGACTATTTGGAGAATATCGCCTTTTTGGAATGGGAGACCAATCTCCCGACACGGGAGAAGAGTGTCTTCTGATGGGTCATAATCAAAAAGAGCTCTCATGTAGCACTAGAATGGCACAGAATTGTACCGAAATTAGAAATGAAAATAAATAATGGCATTACTAGGCCATTATGAGTGAAAGGGAAAGGGCAATTAGCACCAATGCAATTACTTTAAGTGGCCATGTAACTTACCATCAGAGTAAAAATTTCAATTCAATTATTTTATAGGGAGGAATGATTATTTTGAAAAACACACATTGTTAGGCTCTGTGTAGGTTAGTTATTGAGGGTATAAGAATTTGTTTATCGAAAAACAAATTCCAAACAAATGCATACACAAGATTTCACCTATGAAATGGTAATAATGACTATCACAGAATAAAAGGATAAAAGGATATTTCGATCCTGGACTATCACTTACTGTCGATTTAATGGGTTTATTTCCGTCATTGGCAATGCCAGGAGCAACTTTGAGTGATAAATTCTCCTTAGCGGCCTGTATCGCCTGCTGAAGTTCGTCCGGTGTGTGCACAGACTTTCCATTTACCTCCATAATCACCTCACCAGGTCTCAGAAGACCCTGTTTCGACACTGCACTTCCTCCGAGTATTCTCGCGATTATCAAGTTACCATTTTCGTCTACCTGTACTGTAAGGCCCTGAGGCAATGACAAAAAATGTATTATGATTTTTTAACATTTTTTTTCCTTTTTAATGCTTTATTTCCTATGTTTTTTTCTGTTATTTCTCTGTTGTAATTGATGAATATATTTACCAGTGGTTCATTCTCTATGCGTCTAAGGCCAACCACTCGGATTGTCTCCGTCCGCTCGTCACTCGGCATTGCTGACACAAGTGGCGAACTTGCTGGCTCTCTTCGACGTTGAGCCACTGCGTCGTGTGTCTCCAAAAGCGCTTTCACGTGGGATTTTCCAAGGAGATTATTAAGCTGACGTGCGTTACTATTGCTTGACTTTCCAAAGGCGTATTTAACTTCGTCTACTATGTCACAAATTGAATGATGAGCTGGCTCTAACAAGGCAGGAGGTTCTTCTAGTCTTTCCTGAAGCTGAAAGTCCAATGAATTCCACTTATTCCATTTAATACATATGTTAATAGCCAATTTTCGGAAATTTTCACAATTTTTCTAATTCATGACGAGTGATTCCTGACAAGTTGAATAGAAATTCACTACAACTTTTTATGGAATACGTTCGGATGGAATATTTTCTAGCAAGTTGAGCTATGCCTAGTCTCTCCGAAATATCTAATATGTATTTTTATGTCGACAGTCCCCACCTGTTCTAGAAAAAAAAAGGGTTTGGATTGGGCGTATAATAAAATAACAAAAGGAAAACAAACTCAGTTATTACAACTGACGTAATATTATTAGTCATCATTCTCGGGCAATTCAGCGTGAGCAACATCTATGACATTCCCTTTGCAATATATGTTATCCCACCCACGCGTAAAATGGGGGCAATGGATTTAAAAAGCACAGAAGCCATGTTGATGATTTAAAAAAAATAGCAGTATCTGACACACTTCTCCACAATGAAAAATCCACATTGACTTTCACTAGAATAGTGCGAACAAGTAACTTGATTTTCAAATGCTTTTTGGATGTTTCACTTCTAATGGTATTTGTCATGCAGCACAATTACAGTTTAATTACTTAAAATTCCACAATGGGACACTCCCATGGTACCTACCTGATGTTGACCATAAACACAAAAGGCGTGAATTGACAAGAAACTAGTAAACTAGTAGGGCAGAGTCGATTTAATAAACTCAGACTCTAGCGCATGAACGTCAGCTCTTTATTTTGATAATACTTTATAATGAAGATAAAGGAGGACTGCACCACTTTGGGATTTCCACGGAATTGAAAGCGTCACAATGCCAGCGCCGCGCCTAATCCAACTCTCTCTCTCTCTCTCTCTGTCTCGATAGCATCGGCGAGACCCGTATGCTTGGCGTTTGACGAAACAGGTGGGGGACTGGCTAACTTGTGGGAAACGAGTGTAAGTGGAGTCGCCGTAGTTTGTGGTATGCAATGCGGTATACATTAAAAACCAGGGACGGATGAGAAGTTCAATTCTGAATGAGGCTTAAGTTAGCATCGGTGGCAAAATAGAAGATCAAGCCTTGGGCGATATTGATTTGCCAGAAATTCTGCCGTGAAGTACAAAAATTGCTTGGAATCAAGTTTGGCTATTGTTTCTTCACGTGGGCTAAATTTCTATGCTGAAAATTTGTCCTGCGATATCTTGTACGGTACAGTAATTGGACAAACAAACAATCAAACAATCAATCAATCAATCAGTCAGTCAGTCAATGATTGAGCTCGTCAATTTTTCAATTAATCCAAATTAATTCATGGAATTTTAATACTGACCTTAACTAGAGAGTTAACAACTGGACTGTCCAATAATCCCTTCAAGAATAGTAGATCCGTATCATCGGCTACCGTGCCAAGCTCCTCGATGTTATCCCTGACGTGCATGAAGGCAGCTGGAACAATCACGAGAGGATTCTCCATAACTAGATCATAGGGCGGCTTTTCGGGGGTACAAGGGGATGAAGGGAACTGCGCGGTAAAGCCAGGGTTGGAGGGCCTCATGCGGGCGTGGTGGCGATCAATAATTGGATATCGGTAACAGGTGGCTTTGAAAATTCTCTCAATTGCAACAATCCCAAGCCTAATCCATTATTATTCAACATTCATTGGCGAGGCGGATTTCATAAAACATTGCCGGGATTACGTTTGGAGGCTGCTACTGGCAGTGTGACTGACAGTGGCAGTTGCATGTTAATTAATGCTCGGGCTGAGGTGCACAGGTCGTGTCACAGACATTGCGAAATTTTTGAGTGATATGTAGAGCGTTGGAAAGATTCGTACAGCAATATATTGCAATTTTCGAACATTTTTTTCGACGGACTTTAGTATTTATGAATTTATGAAAAGTTCTTAAAGAAATGCGGTTTTTACCATTATCCTGTTGATGCCTGATTTTTTCATTATTCACTTGATCCATGCTAGCGAGCAATCGCCGGTCGTCCAGTTTTTCTCTTCTCCCGAAGAGAACCATCGTTAAAAATAAATGACAATTTGTAATAATGTAATTGAGAAAAATCCCGAAATGTTGTATAAATTATCTGAGGGATTCAGGTCATTACGTCGGGCTTAATTAATCTCAACACTTGGTTTGATTGGTGCGCGGCATTTCTATTTCTTGTTCAATTATGTCCCTCGAATGGTGAAGTTAAATGGAGCTGAGAGAGTGACAGAGAATTACTGTCGTCTTTGAGACGATTGAGATAACTGAGCGGGAGGGAGAAAAGACAGGACCCTCATACACCTGTTAACCGGTCGCTCGGGGTAGGGGCAGAAAGGTCTAGCCGCCGCGGTTGTTGGGCCAGTTTGGGATACCTACTAAACACTTAACAAAAAAGGAAGGGAGAAAGATGGATGAGGGGCTGACTTTGAATGAGTATTACACAGTTCGGATTACACAGTGAAAATTTTCACACCTCCGTGGAAATGAAATTTCTCTGAATGGTTACCAGTAGTGGGTGGAAGGAGACCGTTAGGATGAGTTAAAAAATATGATAATTCTCCCCGAAAGAAAACGAAACGAAACGAGTTAAAGAGAAAAAAAAAACACACACACACACACACTCAACACATACTGGAACAAAAGAATCAAAGAAAACGCACAGATGCACTTACCGGAACTTGATTCTAAGTTTATCCTGTATCTACCACCATGTGTGAACGATGATTCAAGAGAGTACGTCAAAACCCGGCTCTTCATGGTCTCTAGCCACTTGAATTAAACCTTAGCCGAGCATTTCTCTATTAGAATTTTGAAATCGTTCAAACTACCTGATAAAGGTGCGAGGATCAAGGCAAATTCAACTGTCTGCTTCATTATCTACAATTGATTGAAATCTCTCCGAATTGAATCGGGACATTGAAGTTCCAAATGAAGTACAGAGTAGAGAGACAGTGTCTCTGGAAATTCAATTTTTTCACAAAGGAAGGACAGGAAGAAAAAATGTGGATGTCTCACAAGCCGTGCCTGAACGCGCACTATTCATAGATCGTTCACGAGCGACTTACGTATACTCCAGATCCGATCGAACTTTCAAGCGCTTTAGGTATAAGAGCTTCCACATTGTTACATACATGTATATTATTGAGAAGTATAGTGCTAGATGGTAGGTCGTGACGCTCCTGTTTCTACTGTTGCACTGCGACTACTATTTATTTAACTGCGATGAACGGTGATGACACCGCGTGGCACCGGATTATCTCAATATTCGCTTTTAGCCAATATGTCAACGACCTCGGCCACAAGCTAGACACAACATGTTCAATACATGTAATTCAATAGTAATTGAGTAATTTCTAAATCATTAAATTACAGTGATTTATTACAACGCCCCAGGAGTAAAAAGAAAACATAATTATAGTAAGAGGATGATCTAGTTGCATAGTCGAATTTTTATAAATCCTTCCTAAATGGCGATAATTTATTTTAAAATGCCAGAAGGATTGTCAGTCCAGAAAAACTCTTCTCTCAAAATCTCGTGTTATCGGGTACTTTAACGAAATAAGCGACTTTATCCTCGGCGACTCTGTAATTGTGAATCCAGCGGGAGCCTTTCCTGAGGCTTCCATCGATGCCGTCCCTCCAGATGCCCGCAGGCAGGTAAACCTCCCTCTGCCTACTTCCAGAGTACAAGATCGGTGCGACAATAAGCTCCTCTCCAACTGAGAATTCATCCATGACGAGTTGGCAGGCTGGATCCACTGGGTCCAGCATCCAGAGAGGTCTGATTATGGGCACTCCTGATTCCAGTGTCTCGTTGACGATTTTTTTCAACAGTGGAGTGACAATTTTTTGTCTCAAGTTTGTCAAGGCCTTGGCCATCTCCAGAAGAGGCTCATCCGAGTATTTACTTGGTAAATGAGTGAACCTGATGACAGGTAGAAAGGTGGAGAGCTGCAGCCACCGAATGTAGAGCTCTTTATCGGGAAGACTTACAGCGAAGTCGTTGTTTGGGTTGTTATCAGACTTAGGGAGATCCACATCCCCTCCCACAGCCCCTGGCATGATGAAAGGGAATCCAATTATCCCGTAATTTAGGATTGTCGGGATTACGTTCTTGATTGCTTTCCAGGATGAGGGAAAGGGGGGCAGGGATACGAAAATGGGGGCTTTTGGTCGGGAAATTGCACTGGATACCCCCAAAACTGGAATTGTTCCGGTGACGGCGTTGGTGAAGAGGGTTTTGTAGTGGTCGGGATTTGTCAGGGGTTCCTCGCATTTGTAGTAATGGGGCATGTCATGAGCTGTGCCCAAATCCAGGTAGAACGCTTCCACGTGGTACTTCGTTGTTAGACTCTGAAGTTTGCCTTGAAGCCAAGGGATCGAACGGTTGTTGGTGATGTCGAGAACACCTGCACTATTACTTCGTCCATATCTGAAAGGTACGCTGAATATAAAATAAATCAATATATTTGATAATAACAATAATAATAATAATTTGTCAAACTACCTAGTCAATGCGGGTATTCGTGGATCACTTCCCCTCTCCGAGATGAGCAATCTATTGTCGACTGCCTCCTTAAAATGAATCGACTCGGTAGAGATAAATGGCTGAATGGTCAGAACAATTCGGAATCCTCGCCTTCTAATGATATTTATAGTCTCCTCCATGGACGGAAATCTCGCGTCGTCTAGCGTTATATCCCCAGGACTCTTCTGCCACTCTGCGTCCAACAGCACGTGCCCCTGCCTTAGAAATCCCAGGGCTATTATGTCCTCCGTGTAATTGTAAATGGCAGCCTCGTTGGTCGGGGATATTTGCCAGACGGGTTCGGAGAGCAGAGCATCGACGACCCCAGCTTCAGCGGGTTTCAGTCCATCCCACAGTGACTTTTCGGCCATCGATGAATGCAAGTTCTTCATATTATCATTTGCGCAGATGGTATAATTGAGCTGGGGAAGAGGAGTCAAATGATTTATATAGGCAAAGTCGTCGTGTTTCGCTTGGAGACAAAATTCTCTAGTTCTATTTGCATTAATGGAGATGTAGAGGGGAGACTGGGGGTCGACAATGATGGTACCACCCTTTGAGTTGAGGAAATATCGTTTCAGCACGTTGCCGAAGGGATGCTTCTGTATGTCACCAGTTACAAATGGACTCATCTCCAGCCTCCCCTGTTCCAGAGGGTAAGCTCTGCTCTGGAGCTGACCAGCTCCGTACCAGTGACTTCGCTTTGGAGACCAGTCGAAGCAGTCTTGGGGGTTGAAAGTGGGACTCAAGGACTGCCATGTTATCGTGTAACAGTGCATACCATTGAGATTTGTGTGGGAGAGATAGAGGCGAGAGTAGTGCAGCCATTCTAAACAGACTGACGATAGTTTTTGATGCTCTGCAAGACAGGGAAAAACTCCGGCGTCCGTGGGAATGCCGTAGCCAAGGCGTGCCGAGACGATTTCAGAACCAAGACTACTGTAGATGTGAAGGAGACGCTCGTTCTTGTTAAATCTGTAGTTCAATCTCAAGTTGTATATATAATCTTCTTCCAGATGTTTTGATTTTTTCGTGTTTTTACCTGAATTTATCAAAGTATGCACGCTGCAACACATACTGAGTGTAATAAAAATGGGCGAAAGCCACTAGTAGCACCACACAGAGAAATAGAATCCCCACGAATGCTCGTAGTCTAAAAATTTAAAATTTTCTTGATATATTTGTTCTTGAGGAGAAAAGGATTTAAATCTTTCTAGTCAAAATGTTAATAACGAACGCTAACTAACTGTCGCACCAACTATCAATTTTTTGTCATATTTGTCGTTTGAGTAAACATCTTCAGTACCTGTAATCTGCATGCTGCCGTCTTTTACTGCTCCGCAATGCCTGTGGTAATGTAAACTGTAGTTTCTCCTTCAAAAGACTACTGATGCTGTTCACACTAGTAATTGTCGAATTTGGACTCTGAATGTCCGATATTTCAGTTGAATTACCTGTTCCGAGTTTCTTAACTGTAGCCACTATTTTTGGTTTTCTCCGAGGAGGTGCCTGTAAAGGCACTCTGAAAGTTTAATAAAAATAGAAATTTATAGCAATTGCTTCACTAATTTTCACTCTACACATATGAGATTTGTAATCACTACAGAAACAGAAATAGTTTTCCCAATTTCGTTGGATACCTCTGGAGAGAAACGGCACTTCCAATATCATATCTTGGGATCATTCCACTTCGACATTCAACTCATACGGCAAGAGTCTTTAATTTTCATCACTCGACTATGGGATGTCATAAAGATAAGAAAATCCAAAAGTTGACTTTTTGTAATTAACCGTGAATAATTCGTGACACGAAGACGTCTGTTTTTTTGTGTTCTAACCAATGACCGTGAATAACGCAAGATATTATTTCAGAAAAATACCACAAGCGATGGATTTGAAATGTATAAACCAACTGGAATGAGAGAAAAATTGACCCGATAACCCGGAGGAGATAACGCCCTGTTACTTTGAATTGTACATGCATTCGTCAGTTGAGTGTGTTTTCCAGTCTTGAGAAACTATGAATGCACACAAATTGTTATTTCTCGATATGAAAATATTGATAATTGGGGGAGACAAATCCAAATGGTAGGATTAATTCAGCCGCGTGAGTGTTTTATAAGCAAGTAATTGTCTTTAAGTCAAGTGTGTCAATATTACATTCACGTAGAATATTAAAATAGAGTGGTAATTTCTTCCGAACATGGTGAACATTCTTTTTATTCTCTGTTCTATTTTTCATTTTTTTTTTCAAATGAAAAAACGAAAGGCTGCACTCCATTCCCATCTGAATGATATATATATATATAGATAGATTGCAATTACTTGACTAATTCATCATCATTGGCTTCTTCGTCTGTTTCCGATCCCAGGCTAGTTCTACTTCCGTTAGGCGTTGAACCACTATTTGAAAATGTAGCACTGCTCTCACTGTCGGTACGAGAAAATTTTGATGTCATTACCTTCGAACAGACATTAAAAATCTCTTAATGAGTAAATTCCAGGACAGATCATTAGCTTATCTCTTGTTTCCCGTGATTAGATATGTTTGTAAAACTAGGTGGGCCCCTAAGCCTTACTGTATATCATAGACCGTTCCCGTCAGTATTCCTCAGTCTCTTTCACATCCTTGTAAAAGTAACTCATTGCAATAATACCTCAAGTCATGTTCGTCGAAAAAGGAGAAATGATTTGTATTGTGTCTGGCAGGCACGCTCCACTAGTTGAATAAACATTAATGTATGTCACTTCCATGTGATGATCATGTTCTCACACACAGGTAAAAAAATCCACGTGATTAATAAGAGATTGATTGCATAATCTTTGATATTTTTTTCTCACAAAAGTAAAATGTGAAAATGAATGTGAATTGGCGAAGAAAATAAATCATTCCGGCTCACCGGAATTTCAGTTTGCATCCAAGGTCACTGGAAGACTCCTCCTCACTCCCTATCACTTGGCGAAATCCTTGAATCACGAGGTGTGATTTGCGTATAGTTTCACTTTCTTCATCCAGAAGACATGTTCACATTGAATTTAATTCACGGATGAATTGGCACTTGTGAGAGATATCCGAGAGTATGAAATTTAATAAAAAAAAAAATCATATGAGAAATACTGGCTAGAGTACTTCTCACTACACTGTAAACGTCCAATTGACGACGGGTGGAGTTTACACCATCAAAAAGAGAGAGACAGAGAGACACTCCAATGACCGAATACGATGAGTGGGAGCAAACTCGTTAGCTCTTGTTACGTTTCATCTGTTGTACCTTCTCAATTTGAGCGCTTCATCAGTAGAAACATTGGGGAAAAATTTGAAGGGCTTTCGGAGATGAAAATCTCCTTATCACGTGGGACATTACATTTTTCCAATTAGGAGTTGTGGGAAATCGATGGATTTCCGACGAAAGGGGATGATTTTTAAGTTGAAAAAAAAGAATGATGGACACTAGAATTTATTAGAAAAGTATCATCTTTACTCATAAGTTAAATTTTCAAATAAGACATGTTTGAATGAGAACCTAGCTCATTTGAGTATTAAAATAAATAGCGGACACGGCGATGATGAACCAAGTTGAGTATTTTTCAGCTTAAGGACACTTGATTTTTTGTAAAAGTAGTATTTAATACTAATCCCTCGTATTACTTTATGCGTTTAAAAACTAGTAATTTATATTATTCACTAGTTTACTTTCTTAGCTTTACGAACATCAATGCTCGACCGTTGGAGGTGACACGAGCTCAGCCCTTCGTGTGATTATTTCATTGGCCATCTTCTTGAGTAGAGGGTGATTTATATGATCCGTTGTAGCGCTGAAGAACTCCTCCAGTTTTCCATGAGTCTGATCACGTTTCTCGTACTCATATGCCTGCATGATTAGATCCAACCTGTCAAGATCCTTAACGTATTTGGCCTCGGGTGACTCACGTGACTCATATTCCTAAAGAGAATTATTAAATAATGGGTGAGGACGGTGGGAGAATGTTGTGAAGATTAAAATACCCTTAATGGCATATATTTAACCCACCCTAAAGAGTTTCAGTGTATCCGGCCCTCTATCCCCGAGTAACTTGGAGATTTCAATCATTGCCTCATCCTCTCGTCGATGCTTCTCTTCAACAGGTACACCGCAGTGAGGGGTAATGTCACCAACAATTGCCTCAGCCAGATCATGCACCAGAGCCATCTCCATCACTCTGACAATGAAAAAAAATATGCCACAGTAAGAAACAAAGTGCTTAAGGCGGTTTTATGACACTAATTCATGGATATTTTGAAAATTTTGTGAGCCTCATTCAGGGAAAATAAAAAGAAACTTGATACTCAGTTTTAATATTGACAATCATAGGAATTGGAATTACCATTTTTCATTCATTTTACACGCCATTTACACTCGGACGAAATTACGTCCAAGTAATTTAGTAGCTGAAAAATATTCTCAGACCCTCGCCGAAGCTCGGAAACTCAAAAGTACAAACCACAACTTTCGACATTCAATTTCCAGGCAATTTCTTTGGTCTTAGTTGGTAAGTTCAGCAACAAATTTCTATATTTTTGAAGATATTTGTCAATCACAATCAATCAATGAATCATAAGAATGATTAATTCCTCGGTGAACGTAAAATTTTTTCTAATGTAATTTCGAGAATGATTTTTCACAGATGGAAAATCTCACAGCGACTGTTAATGGGCTGGAGACCGGATTCGATCGGAATAAATGTGTTGATAAACACATTCAACCTTCTTATCAGCCAGTCATGATTTATTTTTGCCAACTTGTTTGTAAATGATTTATATCCAAAGGTACTTAAACCAAACAATTACACATTCAACAAATATTGTTATCTCACTTAGCTTTGTTGATATTTTCGTTAGTGTCAACGAGAAATGCGAGAACAGCCATCCTGTACATGTGCGCAGCAATGGTCTCAGAATCGTCGATTCCCAGACGAATCCAGCCAGTCCGTTTCATGTGCTATTAGCCGAAAAAGACGAATAAATGCTTCAAGTCATGACCTCTCAACCTCTGACATAATTGTAAAAATAACCAATGTATATACCTTAAGTCTGCCAACCAACTCCATGAATTCAACCAGTTGTTGCGTCTCCATCCTTTCTCCGTTTCAATAATTTATCCTTAAAACCCAAATCTCAACGTCCAATCTGATAAGAGATCAAAGATTGGAGCGAACTGTTCTAAAATCCGACCACGCACTGAATTGGGCGTAAAAAATTTGTTGAAGAAGCCAAAAGACACGATACACCTTCCAAGTATCTGACAACTGATACATAGGTTACGTCCATGTCAATGCCAACGCAATTTATTTGCTAGCGCGCATGCGGAAATTTTTTGGAATACCAGGGGGCAGCACTGAAAATTTTCCCGCCAATTATATAAAATTTTTGTCAATGAAGTCTTGAAAAATATGAAAACAATTGTTTTTACGGAAACCAATTGATTGAAAAATTGATTCATTATTAAAATTTGTAGTGTACAATCAAGCAAGAGAAGCATCTAAACTATTTTAATAAATAAATAGTGTTGTCCGAGTTTTCAACACAGTTTCGTCTCGCTGAATAAATTCTGCCATTAAAGTCTGGATAATTAAAATTCCAGACGTTGTTCTTTTCATCATTGAAAGACCTCTCGTCTTGGGAAAAGCTTCTACAATGTTCGCCGTTACTATTGTTTGAAAAAGCCTCTCGGCATTCTCCAGTGTAAATCGAGAGACAGTGGGTGGGTGCGTGATGTCGGCCCTTTTCTCATTTTTTTTTTCCGGGAAACAAATAATTTAAAAAAAAAAAGGTATATGTGTATGTGTGTAAACTGTGTCTCTGTGCGTGAAGGACAGACGCAGGAATGTCTATCCTCAAATGGGGTTACACATACATTTAACATACCCCTTCTATGGAATGTTTTCACATTGAATAGTAGTTTCGCCGGTCAATACTATCGTCGCAGATTACACTAGTGGGGGTAGAACGGAAGTTACTGCCGCTTTGCTTGATCAAGACGTCTATTCGTCTAGGAAGGACGAAATCCTTTCGGGACTTTTACTGTCATTCTTACTCCACGTAAAATGTTCTAATGTAAAATCCAACAATTTAATTCTCTGCAACATGGCTTCCTCTGGCATTAGGTAAAAAGGCCACTCGAGGTTCCCCGTTAAGTTCAAAATACAATCTATTTTGTTTTCAACTTATGAAACATATAATAGGAATTGATGGAATTTTGTCTGACATTCGGATGGCAGGGAAATGCCACTCGACATTAACGCTGACTTTAATTGAAATTAATCGGTTTAGGGGATATTTTTACGAGTACGAGCGGAGTTTACAACTTTGGCCTTTCATGGAAAGATTGATGCACAACTTATTAAATAGTAAATAGTAAAAGTACGACGAAATACGGAAAGAAAATTTTTCTACGTTTGATGATGATGGATAAATTTATGGATGGATTGTCACGGCTGCCATGATCCCCCCCAACTCGATGACATGCAACATCTCCATTAGTGGTAAATAATGATGTGTTCCAAGTGTTCCTAAACAATAGTAAGACAAATAACAAAGACCGAGGGAATGTAATGAAAATGAAATGACTTGCGACGGATCAAATCACCGTTACACCAACCAAACGCCGTTATGCAAGTATAGCCAAGTGTTATTGATAGTCAAGAATTGAAACCTAATATGAATTCGTATCACACATTGTCTCAATAAGGTAACGACGAATTCTCAGACATCGAGCGAAATTTGTCAGTGTTAATGTCGCATTGGCGCCTTATTATTGGGACGAGAAGGCAAATTAATAAGTTTAAGGCAAGTGGAAACGGTCATTCGCCGGGCAGCCAGCCATCCAGCCATCCAGCCATCCAGTCTCCATATCCAGTAGAAAACCTATTGACGATTTTCTACTGACACAAACCCAATGTAATAATTCTGTAGCAATGAAATAGGATCAGCGGGGCGAGGAGGAGGAAGGAGGGACGAAGAAGGAGAAGCCCAAGGGGTGAGTTTGGCACGCATCAACCAATGATATTGCTCGATTTGTTGGACAATCGCTGGAAAGAGGGGGGGGGGAGAGGGTACGTCACTGCGTCGGGTAACGGGTAGAAAATTGTGGAGAGGGAATTCTCTGCGTTTTCCCCCCGCGCAAGTGAGAGCGCGCAAGCGGTGAGGGCTTCCTATGGAGCCTGTCAGAGAGCCGGCAGCCCTCAATGTGAGCTGCTGCCAAGGCTTCTTTTCATTCGACAGTCGAGCTGCGCTATACACCCGGAAAAATTCATAAAATCGTCTCGTATTACGTAGGAATATTCCAATTGTTCTCATGTCCAATCGTTTGCCGTGGAATACCCATTTATTCAATGGTAAATAAATTTCAAGTCTCTCAGTTAATTTTATCCCGAGGGGTTTAACGTCTTTTGAATTTCTGGTGCATCAATCCCTCCAGCAGTGAAGATTCTACAGGACTATCTGCATAGTGACGGATTTTTTTTTTTCAAAGTACTAGGGTTAAACAGTTTTTTTTATATTAAAAGTTGATTTTTCCACACGGCTTCGCTTATTTAGAAAATATTGGAATATCTTGGTGGAAGAGTTGGGTAAAATTTACATAGGAGATATACCAATTTTTTTGGTAAGTAATTAATAGATTTATCGCTTGAATAATCATTTTAGCTGAACCTAGTGAGAAGACCTGGTATTTCTTTGTGAATTTTTAAAATTTTCCCCACTATGTTGGAAAATATCTCTTAATTTATGATGTAAGCCGATGTTCGAGAAGCCGTACCGGGCCCATTAAAAATTGCAAATTTAGCCGTAGTCTAAAACCGTAGTCGTGATGTAATTAGTCGTTGTTAAAGCAGCAATAATTTTTTCTCGTCGCGTGTAAATTTTTAGTAGCCGATATTTAAAAGGAGACGAAAGAATTAAAAAAAAACAGGAGGTTAGGTGCTGGGAGGGGTTGTTACTAAGGGCAATGCGGCAACTGTACGGGGTAAGGAAAGGGGGAAGCAGGGAGAGCTTGACTCACAAAGTTGAAATTTTATATATATATATATATATATATATACATATATATATATATGTTTGTATATACATAGTTGTCTTCCGCAGGATATACCGCATGTGTCACATGAATTTAAGACTCGTAGGGTTCGAAAGAGATTCAATAGAATTTCCGCACAGGCATTTTTCCATCTTTTCAGCATCCATGAATACGTCTTTTCAATTCTACGAGGTTTATTGAAAATTTATCAATCCTCCGGGCGGATTTCCTTTCACTCCAGTCGGAGAAGAAAAATTATCAAGTCCACAAAAAAATGGCATTAGAATTTTTTCCTCCCTCCTTTTCGAAAAAAAATAATGCTGTATATTTTGTCGGAGAAAATCACCGGCACCTTTATGGGTATATAGACGACTAAGCCGGGTGGATCGATATTTCGGGGGCTCGTTGTATGTCGTTCACCGCATTTACTTTATCATGGCTATTAAATATTTATTTATCCCTGTTTCAACTCACTGCCCAGTGACAATAGCCAATTTTTTTTCAAGTCTTAATTTCCCATGCAGTCATTACCTTATACATGAGATGTACAATTAACATGAAGCACAAATGCGCAAACGCCATTCGCCTACATTGTATCATTTTTACGCAGGAGAGCTCTCTAGATCCTGCGCAGTAGATTCCGCCGGGTCAGACAATTTTCTTTTGATTTAACTTTTTTTATTCACGTTAAAGATTTTTCTTATATTCAAGAGAATGAGCTGTATTACTCCACAATTATTAAAATAATCTTCTACAAATGGATCCGCATTGAATTACATTGAAATCCAACAGGATTTTATATAGCTGAATAATTGTAATAATTGTGCAATTGGAGTGAATAATTACACGGAAATAATTGATTTTCATGAGAAAAATTTCTCTCCCACCTCTCCCCCTTCCTCTTCCTCTTCCAAGGTATGAGCACAATGGACCCTCCAAAGAGCGAAGGTGAGCCAGAAAGACCTTCTATACCAGCAGCAGCCGCAGCAGCAGCAGCAGCAGCAGTAGCTGGGACTCCGACGACGGGATCTCAGCATCCACCACCGTCACCCCTAAGCGGATGCTATCTACTTGTCGTTCTTCCTGAGCCTCATAATGCACAGCACAAAGATCTCATTCTCAATCGTATTGCCAAAGGTAAAAAAAAAAAAATATGTGAAAAAATGTTTCTTCGTCAAATGTTAAAATAGAAAACCAAGTAGAAAGAACACACTCAGCGGACAATAATTCAGGACAAACCCCCATGTACTTATTCCTTAGTGAAAATACTAAGATAGGCTAAATTTATCGCTGGTATTCGGCCGTTCCCCTCATCTTTTCCCTCCTATGTTACAGCCTTTCTTTTACTTTTTTGTCCTTTCTCTCTGCACTTGATCCAAATCGAGATCAGACGCGTTGCTATTCTGTTCTTGAACCTGGCCTTGACGGCGACAAAATATCCCACAACGCGGAGGAACATCTTGTTCCCAAATCTCACCTTTTTTCCTTTTTTTTTCGTCTTCTTCAATTCAAAATCACTGGTTCGTGCAGGGGGATTAAAGAACCACCCTATTTCCGTTATATTTTTTTGCACGTTCGAGAAAAATTTAGTGATAACAAAAGAGTTGATTCAGCGGGCTCTCGAAAACGAAGAAAATGAAGAAGGAAAAAAAAGAAAAGGGAAAAAGGAGATTGCGCTGCTTCACTTAGGGCGGCCCCAATGACGTCACCGACGCCGCACCCCCGTCACGTGGTGCTGACTGGGCCGAATCGATCGGCTGACATTTCACTTTTAGCCGAATTTCAATTATTAAATTATTCCCTTTTCTATTTTATATTTTATTATATGAATAAAACATTGAGTGATGCTCAATTATTTTTGGTTATTGTCAAGGGTTTTTGTCGTGGGACAAAGACAACTGTCACGTCGACTTGGAGAAGGAGCTTCAGGCTTTGGTTGCTCAAGCACCAGAGGGTGAAGAAGCTAGAAATGGTAAATGAAAAAAAAAATCCCCATCACAGTGTACTTGATGAGGAGAATTATCAACAATATTGAATATTACAGGTGAACGATTAATTCAATATGCAACTGAAAATCTCGTAACGGAAATATTAATTCACCCGCAGTCAAATACATTACTTCAATGCATTCGAAATTTACTCGCTAGTTTCACCAAGCATCGGCACATCATTCACGCCGGCTATACGTTCAGTGAGAATGGTTCCTGGATACTGCAGGTCTGACATTCTCATTAAAATAAGACAAATTATTATATACATTGAGAAACTTTGATTGCTCGGTGTAGAGAATTTAAATGAATTATTGCACTGAATTTTCAAGGATGGAACCTTCAGCCTCGCTGATTTTTTGGACGCATTTAACGAGCACGATGTGCAGAGAGTGCTTCGCGCTTATGAAAATAGCGTAACTGTGGATATTAATTGCGCCGCAATTGGCGAATGGTCTATGCAGCGTTTATCCAAAGAGCCCTGTACCAGGTAAATAAGCCATTAATTTAATCTTTTATGCCCGACTTTTATGTGAGAGGTGGAGGATTTTTAAGGGTATTAAAAATGAAATGATACAGGTCCTGCAGAGTTCGACTAAACCCTGATGATGTCTTAACAGCGGGTGTACCCGCAATAACAACTTTCACGAATTACATCAGCCAGTATCTGGTGCCGCAAGCGCTGGACCAACTGATGCAACCATCAGACGTAGTTGGTAATATCCGATTCAGTCATCCAACATTGTACGTATTCCCCGGTGGTCAGGGTGACGCAGCCCTCTTCGGAATTAATGGTTTCAACATGCTAGTTGACGGTGGTTTCGCCCGAAAATCTTGCTTCTGGGACTTTACCAGACACCTGGATCGCCTCGATGCTGTTTTATTAACACGCATGAATAATAGTAACGTGGGGGGTATGTCTAGTGTTCTCCGAAAAAAAAGAGAGATGCAAGTTTATCCTCAAATTGGCCACTTTTTCTGCAATTTCGTCGAGCGGAAACATTCTAATTCACCGGACGGCGATAAAGATCTTGATCCATTGATTTTGAGTCTAACCGAATTGGGACAAGAGATGATGCTCAATCTCAAGCACATCAATCTCCGGCCGCATCCGTGCTACAGAGACCCTGAACCAATAAATCTTTACCACAAGGTTGGGCATGGTACTCTAGATATGTATGTCTTGAGTCCCAGTAAGGATAGCCGGGAAGTACGTGAATTCCTCTCCAAGTGGAATGCAGGCGACTGGAAATTATTCGCTGGCTCACACAAGAAAGACTCAAACAACTTGACATTTCCTATTCAAAATGTTGTATCAATATGTGCATTATTAGTATGGCAGCCTGCCAATCCTGAGGATACGATAACGAGAATACTATTTCCAGGTAGTACACCACAGCATAAAATATTTGAAGGCATTGAACGCCTGAGGCATCTCGAATTTCTAAAGCATCCAAGGTGCACGGCCAAAAGCATATCACCCTCGGCTTCATTAGCTGCACTTAAGGATAAACCAATGAAGATCCAGAAAATGAGTCTGATGGATAGAGAAACTAAACGCGCCGTAGAAGCACGTAAGGCTAAGCGTGAAGAAGAATCCAAACAGAAAATTGAATTGACCCAGCCCGACAAAGTGGAGGAGAAACCGAAATCCATTCCAAAGAAGCGAGACGTCACTGAGAATAAAAAAATTGATAGTGACATCAAAGATGATGGTCTAAAAGACGTTAAGAAAATCGATAAGGAATTGAAGGATGTTAAAGAGTCGAAGAAAACTGTTAAAGATGATATTAAAAAGACTGAAATGATAAAAACTAAAGTGGAAACCGAGAAGATGGCGGCAATCAAAGATACAAAACCTAAATCTGAGCGTAAAGAGAAGAAAATCACTAAAGAACAAGTCCAAAAGATGTCTCTTCTGAAAACAAAAGCCGAAGTGACAAGTGAGAAAAAGACAAAAGCACCAACACCAAAAAAACCAATCACCAATGGAGTATCACCTAAACCTGAAGATAGGGTGGTGAAGGCAGCTGCACCAAAACCACCACCAAAAGTACCAACCAAAATCCTACCAGCAGCTGCACCAAAAAGTGCTAAAGATGCTAATAATCGAAAAGTCGTTGAGCAGAAAAATATAGAGAGGATGACTATGTCTAAAGCTCCAGCTAAACCAAAAGCCCAACCTGCCCCACCTACGGAGAAGAAAGCTGTACCACGCAGGCCAAAAGCCAGCGGCAGTCCCAGCAAAGCGAAATTCATTGCTGGTAGCCCAATAAAATCTGCAAAGAGCACTCCAACAGCCTCTGTAAAATCGGATAAAGATGGAGTAATGAGGAAAATAAAGACTGAAAAGGGTACGGCTGATTCGTCAACTGTGTCAACACCATCAGCAATTGAAATTGATTCAATGAATAAATTCACTGACAAATGTTTGACAGAGAAATCAGAGGACATGTCGCTCGATTCAATTGAGTCGAAGGTCTTGGCAGATCTTAAAGAGGAACGCCAAGTTGTTGAGGAGATTGAAGCTGTATTACAAAAAGCCGAAAGAATTGAAGTGGCGAGAAAGGAGAGCAGGGTCGAGGGTGAGGATGAGGTGACAGGGGATGCTACTGATAAGAAGGATATCACTGAAGACATGACTGAGGACGATGTCACCGCTGACATTGATGAAGTACCACGAAAATCACCAATTAGGAAAGCGAGCCAGGAGCAATTCACTGAGGAGGAGGATGAGTACCTCATTATTGAAAAGGAGGAAGGTGACACAGAAGATTCAGTGCACAGTGGTGAAGCTGAGCGCAAGCACTTATTGGATGCGGCTCAGTCCGAGAAAGAGAAAATTCTCAAAGATAGTGACGAGTATGACGAGAAAGAAATCGCTGATGAGGAGGAATTGGAGGCTGACGAATTGGAAGAGGATGATGAGGATGAGGTAGAAGAAGAGGAGGATGAAGGTGAGGAGAAAGAAATTGCTGTGGAGAAAGGTATTGTGGAGGAGCGTGAGAAGAGTGATGATGCATCTGAAAAGAAATATCAACCGGAGGTGGGAAAGACTCCAGAAAAGGCCACTACACCACCATTGGTGGAGTACAAAGAGCAGTTAGAAGAGGAGATGAAAGGGATAATCACATCAGCTACTGAAATCCTCCAGAAAACAGAGGAGAGAGAGAAATCAGCCAAGAAAGACAGTGAGGATGCAACAAAAGAACCATCTAGTTTGAGTCCTGAGAAATTAGATTCCTCGGAGAAGAAAACAACGGATACTGATGTCAAAGAAGAAAAACCAGAAGTTGACAAAACAAAAGAGAAGATGGAAGAATCTCAAGAGCGTATATCGACAATCGAGTCAGGCGCAACCACAACTGCACCAACATTGCCTGAGGACGAGAGAATTTCCATGGATGCTGCAAAGCAACCGACAACCGATAAAACCATTGAAGATAAGAAAATTGAGGTTCCTCAAAAACCCAAAGAAATTATGCCATTGACAAGCGAACCGAGTCAAGTTAAACCTGATGTACGCATGTTTAATGTACGATCGGGCCCTCAAGTACATCAGAGAGATATCGTTAAAACCCCCGACGAAGTTGCAGATCTCCCGGTCCACGAAGAAGTTGATCCGAAACTCTATAAAATGGAGGACTTTGAGAAAACAAAAGATGAGAAGGCACCAATACCAGTGAGCGCTTCCCAGGAACTCAGAGAGTCGCCGGGTAAAGAGCAAAAAGGTGTTTTCGGTTTCTTTGGCAAAGTGGCAGATAAATTCGAAAAAGGAATGGACAAATTGACGGGAAAAGGAAGGAGAGAGTCAGAAAAAGATATCGATGAAAAATCATCATCCAAATCAGGCTCTCCCAAAGAAGCGGTTCACCTCGATGTTACTTCGGTCATTCCTTCTGAACTCCATCCCCCTAAAGTTGATGAAAAGGAGGAAGCACGGGAGTCTCCGAAACCAGCGGAAGCTACAATTTCCACACCTTCTCCCTCAAAATCACCTCAACCTCAGGAAAAAACTAAGAAAATTTTGCTCGATGACGTACAAAAATCAAATGAAACTCTTGACGACTTGGAGGATGCCGATGGTGTTGAAGCTCTCCTTGAGGAAGCCTCCAAGAAATTTAAAACTGTGAAAGACAGTCTCCGCGATTCCCTCGAGTCTCTGGAGGAGAAAATTGTTGAAGAAGAATTCAAACGAGCTGCAGAATTCGCTGCATCTGCTAAAGATGAAGTGAAAGATACTCTTGAGGAAGTTGTAGAAAAATTGGAAGAGATTCAACCGAAGATGCATAAAACTGCAGTGGATGAAAAGGAGCCTGAGAAAGTTCATTTTGTTGTTCCGGGAGATGATGAAGATGATGAAGAAGACGATGGACCAGATCTAGTGAGGGATATGAAGGAAGCTGTTCGCGAAGTAGGCGAGGTATTAGCTGGAACTGCAGGTATTATTCTTGATGAAAAACCCAAAGATGTAATCGAAATTGTCAAAAAAGTCGCACAAGTTTTAAAGGAAGATGACTTTTTGTCGGAAAAAGCCCTTTTGGATACATCTGCTACAAGGGCTGCTCAAGAAGATGTAATTGAGGAGGCGATTGAAAAGAAAGCTTCTCCATTATTAGAATGTAAAGAGGAGCCTTGCATCAAGAAAACTGTTGAAGCAGAAGCAGCTCCCATTCTGGAAAACATAGGCCAAACTTCAGACAAAACTGATGCAAAAGCTATTTGTGAAGATTTGATGACGGATGTAACACCAGGTCATAGTCACAAAGGTAGCATCAGTGAGCAGGAGGGGATCGATGTTATGGAAGCAGGTGTTGAACAAGTCTGTCAAAAAGTTGCAGTCCCGGAACGCAGTGAAAAACATGATTCTCCAGAAGGAGATGACAAAAAAGACGACAGACGTGATTCAGTGGAAATCGAACCAATTCAAATTTCACTTGATCACCACATAGCTCCGACTACTGCCGAGCACGTCATTGTTACACCGGATTCCCTTCCACCATCACCAAAATTCCCAAATGAAAAGCTTCAGAGCCACATTGAAAGGGAGATGATTGCATCGAATTTGCCAAGACCAGGGCTTCCAGCCGAAGTTCAATGCGTTATAGAATCTGCCAAAACTATCAATGAAATAATTGAGCAATTGATTTTCATCCAGAATGAGAAAATAACAATTGAAATTATTGAATACATAATTTTAATTAAGCGAGTTCCTAGGGAACATATTATTCATGTTATTCAAGAAATTATGATAAAGAAAAAAGTGCCACAGGAGAGTGTCGTTGCTGATGCCAATATTCTACAGTTGGATGAACCAACTGAGGAGGAGGAAGACGTTGCTGAATCCGATGATAAAGGGAAAGCCACCGATGTGAAAGATCAAGTTCTTGAAGAACAGGATATCACAGTAGTTGTCACGGATAAAATGAGATCTGACGTGGAATCGGAGATATTGAACGAATACGTAACAAAGAATAAAAAAATAACACAAGCCACTATTGATGAAATTCATGTTAAGCAACAAGTTCCGATATATGTTATCATTGAAATTATTGAATACATAATAATTCAAAAGAAATTGCAGAAGCAATTGCTTGTGGATATCCATGACACAACTTGGGAGAAACTAAAGGCAAATTATCCAGGTGAGGAAGAAGAAGAGGGGAAGAGTGTTGATGAAGACCAGCAACTTGAAGATTTTATCATTATTCCGTCGGCAGAAGAGGTGGAAAATATTCACCAAGCAGAATCTGATATTCTGGATAACTATATTGATAAAGGAAAGAAACTTACGCGGGTAATCATTGAAGAAATACACGTAACACGAAAAATTCCCATTTACGTTGTCATTGAAATAATTGAAAAAATCATCATTACGAAAAAATTACCGAGAAATTCGGTTGTTGACATTCCTGAGGCTATTTGGAGTGACATGAAATGTGAGGCATTAAAAGAGGAAAAGCTTATGTCAGAGAAGGCCCATGATGGTTTCGAAGCTGTCGAACAGGAGTATAAATTTTTGGAGAAAGAGACGAAAATTAAGGCAGATCAGATGGAACGAGAAGAGGTTCTCGAGGATGATACCAGTGATGTAGCGATGGAAGCGGATGAAAAACTCATTGACAAATCATTAACAGACAAACTCCAAGCATCTATTACGGAATTTCCGGAAGAGGGTGAAAAGAATGATATCAGTCAACCACATCTTACAGATGAAGAATCAGCAACAGTCCGTCGAATGATCGTCACAGCAACTAGTGAGGACGGTGGTGACGAAACTGTTATCTGTCCAACTGGTAGCATAACATTCGGTAAAGCTACCACTCCTGAGGATTCTCTAAAGAGTTCTCCAATAAAAATGGAACTGGATAAAGACTCTTTGCACTCACATGAGAGCACTCCCGAGAAAGATAGCATGTCAGCAAAGGACAGCCTGGATAAATCGCCAACGAGCAATCGAGATTCGCAAACTTTGGATGATAGTATCGAAAAATCTAAAGCTGAAGACAAGAAAATCTCCGCACCTCCCGCAATCGAGGAGAAAGCCATCAAAGACCTCGATCTTCATCAAATTGATAAGGATTCAGATTTTGATAAAGCTGAAGATGCATCACCAGCAGAGAGTGTTTTCGCTGAATCTCCACTGAAAGAATCTTCGAAAATTGATATGGTTGATGCAAAACTCATCTCAGAAGAAAAAAGCCATGAACAAGTACAGAAACAGGACGAAAAAATCCCACCATCTGAAGGAGAAAAGGAAAAACTTGTCAAAGACACGACGGAGAAAGAAAAGATTGAAGTGATTCTCGATAAATCACGATCTTCCAGTATTGGATCTTTAACTCAGGATGAGATGATGCCTGCACCAATAGATACTAGCTTAGTAAAAGATACGCCTATAAGTCAAGAACCAATTGTTAAAACTCATGGCAAAGATATTGCTCACGCGCCGAATATAGCGCCAATTACAGTACCAAGTTCAGATGATAAAGATTCAATAGTTAAAAAAGAATGTATAGCTGACGTAGTAGAAGAAGAGATCATCACGACAGTCATCTCAAGTGATAAAGCTCTTGAGCTGAAAATTCAAGACAAAGCAGTGGAGGAAAAATCTCCAAGTGCAGGTTTGGCAGCAGAAAAATCTAGTGCATCCGCTGGCATCGCAACAACCAAAATAGAAAATGACAAAGTGACGGAACCAAGCTCCAGTCGTGCTACATCACCCATTTCAAAAGAAATCCCTATGTCTAAAGAAGAGGAGGAATTACAATTGCCCGAGACGACAGACAAGTTGGATGAGAAAGAGTCTATCAACATTCCACCTCCTACCGTGGTTTCCTCAATTCCGATAGAAAATTTCATTGAAGATGAAGAAAAAATAAGCCTGAGGTCCGATGTGAGAGAATCAAAAACAGAAAAGGTTATTTCTCCAGTTCGGAAAGTAAGTATAACGTCAGAACAAGAAGCTGAAGGTAAAAAATCATTTGCACTTGACACTTTGGATCACGACATATTAGGGGAGAAAGATAAGATCAGCGGAATTGCCGATAGTAAATCACCAACATCTCCAAAATCTACTCCACCAATCAATGAAAGCAGTTCAAGGGAAGAAACAACTTTAAATGCTAAACCATCAGGACTATCTGAAGATCGTATATCTCTTGATGCTAGAGAACCGCCAGCTGTCAAGGATGATGTTAAACACGAAGAAATTGGAACAGATTCTCAGAAAAAATCGCCACCCCCAAGCCCGACAACGGTAATATACTCGACACCGCCTAGAGAGTCTTCTCCAATCCGTGGTAAAAGCTTACCCACGGAACCGCCCGATGTCAAGGCTGATGATAGAAAATCACCAGCTTTAAGTGTTGGAGATGTCAAATCAACAAAATCATCTAGGGAAGTCTCTCCAGTTAGAAAAGAAAGTCTTATTGTGGCAGGTGACATTAAAACGGAAGTGGTTGATACAAAATCTCCATCACCATTGTCTTCGCGTGATGCTTCACCATTGAGAAAAGAAAGTCTAACTGTTGAAAGAATTGATGACAAAGTATCAGGCAAAGCCGACGCAGTATCGCCTACTGCGACCCCGATGTCCCCAAGGAGGAAAGAAAGTATTAGCCTTGATAAGGATGAAAAAGAAAAAACACTTGAAGTAGCTGTGAAGCCAGATGAGACGATTGCTCCAAGCCCAGCTGGAACATTTTCTCCAATTCGTAAATCGAGTTTAACTGTTGGTGAAAAGGCATTGTTGACGGCACCTCTAACAGAGTACGAAGAAAATTCTGATCATTCTGAACATTCTCCGAAATCAGCTGGCGAAATGTCACCGACCAGGAGGGAAAGTAGTGATAAATTAGAGGATGCAAAAGTTCCAAGTACTGCCGAGAGCACCCCATGTCCAGCGTCTCCACAAGATATATCTCCTATAAAAAAAGAAAGCATTGATTTTGATGAAAAAGCATCGGCGAGTCCACGATTATCTGTTGATATTAAATCGGAGGAGAAAATGGCTGATGAAAAATCAGCTAGTTGTTCTGCTGCTAGTATGAAATCTTCGACATCTCCGGATGATACTTCACCCGTTCGAAAGGAGAGTTTAGTATCTGATAAGCAGTTGCCAGCAAGTGATTCAACAGAAGAATCAGTTGATGTAAAATCCGAAGAACTTGGCAGCGAAAAGAAATTGCCGAGTCCAGATACTACCATGAGAAAAGGCAGTTTAATTTTCGAAGGGAAAATCTCCACTCCCAGGGCTTCCGTTGATTTAAAATCTGAAGACGTTACCGTTGACAAGAAATCTTCCAGCCCTGTCATTGAATCGACAATGTCTCCACGCGAAACATCACCAATTCGGAAACAAAGTATAGCTGAGAGTGAGAAAGGATCCGCAAGCCCGAGAGCCTCAATTGATATCGCATCTGGAGGAAACGTTCTCGATAAGAAAGCTCCTAGTCCCGTAACTGGGAGTTCTAAATTAGAATCTCCTTCTGAGCCCTCCCCGGGTCGGGAATCAACGGCGACAATTGATTCCAAACTCGATGAGAACGTACCAAGCCCTGATGACAATGTCACAGTTAGCGGTAGCCCAAAGGCATCCAATGATATCAAACCTGAAGAAGCAACTGCTGACAATAAAACATCTAGTCCCGATGAAAAAGAGGAGAGAGCTGACCATATAAAAATACCTAGCTCCAATGTCAATGTTAGTGACACTTCAAGTGCATCTATCGATATTAAAATGGAAAAGGAAACTGTTGACAAAAAAACACCTAGTCCGGATGAGATAGTCTCAATTAGTGGTCTACCAAAGGCATTGATTGATATGAAAGACAAGGAGGGGGATGTCGACAAAAAAATACCTAGTTCCGATGAAAAAGATGAGAGGGTTGACGAAATGAAAATTTCTAGTCCAGGTGTCAAAGTTAGCGATACTCCAAGAGCATCTATCGATATAAAAATGGAAGAGGCAAGTGATGATAAAAAAACATCTAGTCCCACTGAGAGAGAAGAGAAAGCCGATGATAAGAAAATGTCAAATCCAGATATAAAAGTTTCAATTAGCGATACTCCAAGGGCATCGATCAGTATGGAAACTGAGGAGGAAAGTACCGAAAAAAGAAAAGCCGATCCTGATGAAAAAATAAAGCGATCAATAAGCGGTACTTCAGTTGATGTCAAACATGAGGAGGAGGCCGCCGACAAGAAAACACCCAGTCCGGCGAGAGCTGACGATACGAAAATAGCTAGTCCAGATAACAAAGTTAGCGAGACTTCAAAAGCATCTATCGATGTAAACATGGCGGAGGCAAGTGACGGCAAAAAAACACCCAGCCCCGATGAAAAAGAAGAGATTGCTATCGACAAGAAACCATGTAGTCCAGATGTCATTGATTCAGTTAGTCATCCTTCTAGGACATCTATTGATATAAAAATGGAAGAGGATGAAAAAGAAGATAGTCCTTATAATGAGAAAACACCCAGTCCTGGTGAAAAAGGAGAGATTGCTGGCGATAAGAAGACACGTAGTCCGGATGTAAAAGTTCCAGGTACAGATACGCCACGCGCAGTTATCCATGTTCACATGGAAGAAGAAAGTGCATCTATTGATACTATGAAACATGAAGAGGGGGTTCCTGACATGAAAGCATCTAGTCCCAGTGAAAAAGAAGAGAGGCCTGACGATACGGAAATACCTACCCTGGATATTAAAGTTTCAGTCAGTCATACTCCACGGACATCTATCGATATCAAAACTCAAGAGGGGAGTCTAGAAAAAAAAACACCCACTACAGCGATATCATTTGACATTAAACATGACGAGGGGGTTGCCGACAAGAAAACACTAAGCCCCGGTGAAAAAGATGACAGTGCTGCCGATAAAGAAGCACCTAGTCCGGATGTCAAACTGCTCGTCAGTGATACTGCAAAGGCAACTCCTGACGGCAAACACGAAGATGAGGCTGCCAACAAGAAAACACCTAGTTCCGACGAAGCGGAGGGGAGCGTAGACGATAGAAAAAAATCTAGTCCAGATGTCCAAGTTAGTGATACTCCCAGAGTATCTATTGATATGAAAATTAAAGAGGAAAGTGAGGACAAAAAAATACCCAGTCCCGGTGAAAAAGAAGAGATTGCCGACGATAGGAGAACACCCATTCCGGCTATCAAAGATTCAACAGTTAGTGATACTCTAACGGCGTCTATTGATACCAAACTGGAAATGGAGATTGCCAACAAAAAAACACCTAGCCCTGACGAGCAAGTCCCAATTGATGGTGCTCCAAGAGCACCTGTTGGCATAAAACAGGAAGAAGAGAGTAGCGACATACAGTCACCCCATATAGGTGAAAGAATCTCAGTTAGTGGAACTCCAAAGGCATCTATTGACAACAAACACGAAGATGAAACTGTCGATAAGAAAACTCCGAGCCCTGATGAAATAGTCTTATTTAGCGGAACTCCAAGGGCATCTACTGATATTAAACTCCAAGTGGAAACTACTGATAAGCTGACGTCCTGTCTAGACGGGACTCCGAGGGGGTCTGTTGATATCAAACACGACGAGATTTACGATATTAAGACATCTAGTTTCGATACTCCAAAAACAGCTATTGGTCTGAAACTCGAAGTGGAGACCGCTGACACGAGAACACCTAGTCCCGATGAAAAAGTCGGCACTAGTCCCACTCCACAGGCATCCATTGATATTAAATCAACAGAGAAGACGATTATTTCTGGAGGATCTCCAACAGCGCTATCATCAGTTAAAATAGAAAGTGTATCAGTGAAGTCTGACGAAAAAGACGAGGAACATACTGAATGTGAGAGTAAAGAAAACATCAAGACTTCAATTCCAGTGAAACTCCCAGGTGATTCAATGGATATTAAAATATACGATGAGAAATCCCCAAGTCCTCGTGATGTTGAGCCTACATCAGCAATGTCTTCACGAGGCATCTCGCCAGTTAGAAAGGAGTTAGAAAGTCTAGCTGAGGTACCCCAACATCCTGAAAATAATATGAAAGATGTGAAATCCTCGGCGCCGTCTCGTGATGTTTCGCCAGTAAGAAGAGATAATTTTGTTTTGGAAACGAGTGACAAATCTCCACAATCCGGGTCAGTAATTCCACTAGCCAAAAAAGAGAGTCCAGTTCCAGATGCAAAAGATACATTTGTAACCTCATCAGTACTTGGTCTTAAGACAACAGAACAACTAGAAGATGAAAAAGTGAGCGAAAAATCCCACGGTTTGGAAGAAAAGTCTGTAGAACCATCGGGACTTATATCTCCAAAGCCCCAAGATACCAAAGATGATTTGATATCACCACCACCTGCTAAATCTCCAGAGCCATCGGCTCTATCTAGACAATGTCAATCCGATGGCTCACTTGCGAAAGATACACTTGAAAAAGACTTGAGTATGCGATCCCGATCCTCCAGTATGACTTCCGAAAAATCAATTACTGAACTGAACAAAGGCGAGAAAGTCATAGCAAAAGATACATTGCCTCAATTGGAATCACCCACTCGTATCGATGAAGTCAAAGTTTCGTCCTCAACAGCGTCACCTCTTGAAAAACCAACAACAGGTGATAAGCCACACGATGCAGAATGTCCAGACGTTCCATCAAGGGATAGATCTCGATCGCAGAGTCTTTTTGACACTGGCGATAAAACACCTCTTGGCAGATCTAGAGCGGCTAGTCTGTTTGAGGATAAAGACGACACTGTAAAATCTGTCTCTCAAAAATCCTCAGAATTATCAGAATTCCATGAGGATCACTTCCAACAAGAAGAAGCAGACCACGATTTCGAAATATGTGAAGCTAACCGTATGGACATAGAACGATACATAGTAAGCCTGTACGTAACCCGGAAGCGAAAAATAACAGGAGCAACACTTGAGGAGATAGTAGCACTCTATGATGTGCCAAATTATATTGTCATCGATACAATTTATAAAATCTGTGAGAAAATGAAGATCTCAAGAGAATCAGTAATTGATGATTTGGGTGCGATCGAGGAGACACAGATGGAGATCTCGAGGGAGTTGCCAGAACCTGATAAGCTGTCGCAGCTATCCCACATCACAAAAACCAATGTTAAAGACTATGTAACACAGGAATACATCGTAAAGAAGAAGCGTATTTCCCGGAAGACGCTTCACGATATTTCCGTGTTGAAGGGAGTCGACGAGCATACCCTCTTCCTTATAATTGAGTCCATCATCATTGAAAGAAACATTTCAAGGGAAAGTCTGCTTGACGAAGATGCTTTTGGCGCACATTCGAGTGAAAAAAGTCCAACCATCAAAGAAGACGACCACGACCTCCATCATGTCGGATATGAGGGATACAAGGACTACGCCGGTACAGGCGGTGGAGTTGCACAATATAAGGAGGAACATATGTCTGGAAAGTCCTCCCCAGAGCGCAGATCTTCGGGCTATTCAACTCCAGAAGTCAGACATTACGATGACAAGTATGAAAGCCAATTTCATAAGGCCTTTGTTGGTGGTATGACAGAAATTAGGACTACTCATATAACAACTTTATCTGGTAAATCAACTCCTGATGTGGGCATTAGAACCGAAACTCCAGATTCTCTCCCAGACACTGCATCCTCGGATAAAGTGACCAAAGATCATGAAAGATCTGAAGGTGAGCCAATTGTGATGAAACGCACAATCATCACTGAAGTAGCATCACCAGAGTATGAAACAACGGTAAAGAAAACAGTAATTAAACGTGAAATAATTGAAGAAGATGATGATGCTACGTCGGACGGGCCATCTAGCATAGCCGGTGGTGCATTAGATGACAAAGGGGTGATGAAAGTCGACCTCTGTAGAAGTTTGATGTCCTCCTCATCAGGAAGATCAACCCCTGATAAAATCAAGGATTTGTCAGAGGGAAGATCGACACCAGACAGCCTGCGTTCTCACGAAGTCATAAGAACAACAATCACAAAAACCCGAACAATGTCGGACGAGGGTGAAATTATTACAACAACAAAAGAAGTAACAGAAACCACTAATGAACGTGGTGAAACTGTCGTAGTGGAGGAGAAGGTCGATGTTAAAACGACTCCAGCGGAGCCAGCAATGGAACATTCTGGGCATCATTGGTCTGAACGACATCATGAGGAGTCAGAGGAAGATTCGCCCCTCTCAGCCACATCTCAAGTCTATCATTACGAAAAGGCCGACCCAAAACATGTCGAGTTCTCAGCGGCTGACATGAGCAGTAGTTTCTACGGAAAATTGCCGGACATCCCCCAGCCTCGTCACTCCACAGAACCTGTGGAGGATGACAAGGATTTCTCATTCAAGAAATTTTCGACGGAGAAGCAATCACTTGGAGGAATTGACGAGCACATGACCACTTCACGACAATTTGATGACGTTGCTGATTACGATGTGGATAAAGTACTGAGACAACATGAGAAAGCGCATGGTGGGGAAGTTGATGAAGGAGAGGAGGAGGACAAGGATCCCATCGGAGGCTGGGGTAGCCCTCTGAAATTACCATCACCAGAACGGCCGGATAAATTTAATCTTCGCTCAACCCCTATTGTTCGTTCGTCAGTAGATATGTCACCAGATTCTCTCAACTTTGACGTTATCAATGACTGGGGTGAACCCCTGAGACTACCATCACCAGCTCCAACAGCTGACGAGGCATCAAATAAAATGATGCCCCCGACACCGAAGAAGGAGCGCAGACAGCCAAAAAAAATTGTGGCTGAAAATATGAAGAATAAGAAGCGCTCTGATAGTCCTGCTAATAAAGAGAAGAAGAAGGACTCTAAGAAGATTCAACCTGTTTATCTGGACTTGACTTATGTTCCACACCATGGCAACTCTTATTACGCTAGTTTGGAGTTTTTCAAACGCGTACGGGCTAGGTACTATGTATTCAGTGGAACTGAACCCAGTAGAGAAGTTTATGACGCACTGCTAGATGCCAAGAAGACTTGGGAGAATAAAAATCTCGGTAATTCATTTAATTAATAATAAACGAGTTTGAGTGGGCTTAAAGAATTTGATCGATTCGCTACTTCCTTTTCCAGAAGTGACAATGATTCCTACGTACGATACCGACACTCTCGGCTACTGGGTAGCTGACAATGAAGAAGCCCTCGCAGCTCACCATATTGATCTGTCACCATCGGCATCGCGTTGCACAATTAATCTACAAGATCACGAAACAAGCTGTAGTGCTTATCGACTCGAGTTCTAGGACATGTCGGCATGCTCAGCACTACTAGTCGAATTCTGAGCGAGCTAACATCACCGTCGGACTCTTAATTTACTCAATGAAGAAAATTTAAAAAAGCGTAAAATAAAGAATAAAGAATTCGCAGGAGGATTCAATTTGTCATTTGGCATGAACTCATTGTTCAAAGTGGTCTAATTGTCATAAAAGAAAAGAAAATTCTCTATTGTCTTGTTGTAATGACGATTTTTGTTCTTGACATATTATTCAGAAAAAAATCAGCACAAAATAATTGAGAGAGAAACATCTAATCGACAGCCAGAGTAATAAATTAATAATTATCTGATCATTGAAGTTAGATTGAGGGGGATGAATTATGCAAGTCGGCCTTAAGTACTTCCAGTCGTGATTCTCGTTAATCTAACAACCGCCAGTTATTAAACCAAAAACTGTTTTGTTCAAATTGATTATTAAAAAATCCCGACTGTGAGACAAGTGAATAATATTGTGATAAATTCCAGCAGGAGATTGTGACATTCAATAGAAAAACAAAATACCATGCTATATGCTTTATGATTGGCGATACGATGGGATTGAATCGCTCTGTGCCCTTATACTTATTGCTTTTTAATTATTAATTATAACAATTTTTATATTCTGAGTTGATCCCTGACGATTTTAACAAGCAGCATCGACCGACTGTATTATGTTAAATTTGAATCGAGCAAAAAGATTCTGTAGTTGAATGAAATTCCGAATATTCCAATATGTTAAATGTCCAACATTCAATGGTTTTATTTCATTCAATTATAAAATCAATGATTAAAGTTTTTCTAGTCACAAAATTCATTTATAGCTAATATAATCTACATAGCTATGGTCGTCAATATATATGCCTCCGATGCGTGACTGGAGGAAAATATTGGGCAATATATTGTAAACGAAATCGTTTATTGGCTTCCTTAGAGAGTGAGTTTTCTGATCAAAATCCAAATCGTAGTTATAATCGGCTTAAAAGCTTATCGAGTTATTTTAACGTTTATTATGCACTGCTTGACATTTTATCGGATAAAATATTTATATTAAAGTTATTGATATTCATTTAAAGTATATAAGTATTTTATGAGCAAAAGCTTGGCCTAATGGATAATCGGCTTTTTCTAAATTGAGGGAAAAAAATATATTATATGAAAAATATAAAAGTGATAGTTGATGAAAGTCTAAAATTTTTTGTTATTCAATTCCATATAAAGAAAAATTACTTCTAGACTATAATTAAGCACAAATGCTTAATATTTCATTGCAATACAGGATGTGATAATGAGCTTAATATAGTAGGAAAGGAGGTAAGTAAAACAAAGAACCTTGATACCTGTTTGTCTTGACGTTGGCTCGACAAAAGGATACGAATATATTGGCATAAGTTGCCTTACAAGATTTATATGAATTGACGATAAAATGATAAAACGGAAAAGAATCAAAATAAAGTGACATACCAATTAATAAATGTATACATTCTTTTGATATTCGTTGATTGTAAAACTGCCTCTACAAGGAAGCACTTTAATCGGTATTGAATATTAATTATTAAATCAAACTTTGCGAATTACTGAGTATAATAAATTCAAAAAAAAAACAAATTAATCACTGTGTTGTTTTTACTGAAGGAAAATGAAAATTCGCCCTGGACTATGCCATTATTACAAAATATGCTTGAAATTTCCATCCAAAGAGGTTTAAGTGATTATCCAAATATTTAATATTAGATATTGATATACAACATTCGCTCGATTTTGAGCCACTTGGAAAGGATTTTTTTATTTCTCTCCCGCATTAACGTGATTATTATTACGACTTAATAAACAACCCGTCCGTCGAGTCTGCTTTTTTGAGAAAGAAAATTAAACTTCCACAAGAAAAAAATTTGGAAAACCAACGTATCTGGACGGCAACAAAACAGCATGAAAACCAAAAAAAAAAACATTTAATGGAAAAAAAAACAATTCAATTTTTGTACATGTTCTTTGGGCGGTGATAATTACTGTAGTGATGGAATAATAGACAAAAATATTGGTAGAAGGAGGCATAGATTAGCGTTGAAATTGGTACGGCAAGTGAGGGAATAAAATTACTAAAAAACATTTAAATACTTCTGATATCAATGAAAAATTATTTAATTATAAGCATAATAGTAATAGTAATAATAATGATAATAATAATAATAATAATGAATAATAATAATCATAGTATTAACAATAATTATTATTATCGAGCAGGTTCAGAGGATTTGAAGAAGTATGATACATAAACATCGGAATAATTATAATTTTTTCCGAAAAAGTCAAAGGGAACATAAAAATATAATTATTGTGGTGCTTATATAATTTGTGAATGTGATGGAAAATGCTTTTTATATATGGCATATATTGAATGCAATTTAATACGGGAAATAATGGAGAAGAACATGAAACAATAATGATAAAGGCAATGTCAGATGAATACATCTATTCTCTGTTTATAAAGAATAATTCAATAACGACCAGCTACCTAGGTAGGATGTTAAAATTATCAAATTAATAAAAACCGACGATGAGATTTTGATGAGTGATTAATATAGCGACTCGAGCTTTCACAGAAAATAATATGGAAAAGAGGAGAAAAAAAAAATATATATATATATATACTATAGTATTAGCTAACTGTAATAATTATAGCATGTGACAGAGATGATAATTGATATTGAACATCGGAAGTTTGATGCCAACTCCCACAAGATGTTGACAATTTATTTCTCCATTAAAGATTATAATATGTTGAAAATTCATTGAAATTCGAATAAAATAAAGGAACAGTGTTGAACGTCATTTCTACGATTTCTGAAAAATTCATGAAAAATTATGAAGAAAATTTCATTATCGTATAAATCAATGAATGTATGCTTATTGTCATTAGAATCAATGTTTTCCACCGGTCATTCGATTCTCAGGGTTGACTGAATGGGTTATTTGTTCGGCAAGACACGCTGTGGAATCGGCGAGGGTCTATGGTGCTATAGTTATTATTATTATTATTATTATTATTATTATTATTATCATTATCATCATCATGGTTATTATTAAATAAAAAACCTACCATTACTAATATATGTAATAGAAATTGGAAGAAAAGAAAAATGTTACGCTACATTATTATGAGGATAATATAGCAAAATATATTAAACAATACGAATTTTTGGTCTTTATTTTTGCCAGATGTGCTCTTATTTAATATTTTTATGGCAATGAGTATTCGAGTTTTCTGCATGCCAATAATTTAGATGGATAGACGAAATGCATAATCTCTCAACTCATGTAGACAGTCATTTTATTCAGCTTTTCTTACGGATAAGGTATTAAAATTTCATCAGTATAGTCGTGTTTTAAAAATAATGCATCCTCTAAAGACAGTGCTCTAAAGACAGTGTGTTTTCTCATTTCGATGTTCTATCACTCTCTGTACTGGATGAAATCATTTTTACATCATATATGTACATAAGTATATGAGAAATCATTATGAATATTGACTAATATGATTGTCATGAATGGCCTAAGAAATAAAATGTCACGTTAGCCTCTCTTCTCGGAACCTTTGTAAAGCGATTCGTGACTTATCCCACAAGGCCACACTTAGCATCAGTCTGTACGAAAAGGCTTTTACTCACGTTGAACTACATTTAATGAGGTAAGGACAGGTGAGTGACTACTATGAGTTTAAAAAACAAATGAAAAAATCTCTTATAAAATACATTGTTTCGTTTATATGTAGATATGAATTAAAACATGTCTCAACAAATAAAGGAAATGGAAAAAAGAATCATAATAAAATAACTTAAAAATACTGAGCATATTAGTTATTTCACGAAAAATGATTCATAAATAAATTCAAAAATGGCTTGAGTCTGATCATGCAGGATCCCTTTCTCGTCCTTTTGTTATTACTTTGCTAGTTCATATTATCTCACTCGGTTTAAAAAAATAATTTTTTATACTATTGTCATTTGTCATGTTCCAACTCGTCATAATATAAATTTTATTGTGCTAAAAGAAACCCTAAAACTTCAGACTTGTTACCCCCGATGGTTTCTCCTCTCTCTCCCTCTCTGGTATTTGCAAAATTCATCCATATTTATGAAACAATAATTCTCGACGAGAATTCCAGACAATTAATTGTGCTAGCAGTACTTACATTCCAGTTGACTATATATCTAACACATCCTTAAGTGGTACTTTGGCAACCTCGAAGAAAATCCTGTAAAAATAAATAATTCAATAAAATTCTCTGCTTGATGAAAATTTTTTCACATTTCAGCCGTACTCACTTGTGACTGTATTTATTGCGAACAGTCGCCAGGGCATCTTTCTGCTTCTTATGGAGTCCCTCATTGAGGACTCGAACGATATCCCTGAGATGATCGACTTTATATCCAGTATAATATTCTAACGTAGGTGTCCAGCCCCCAAGATCCTTCATCAGAAGTGCAAGGAGCAGAGCAGCTGCTGCAATTTTACTGTCACTGAACATTATTGTGGAGTAATCCATCAAAGAATATTCGAGAATGTAGCGTGCCAGTGTCAGGGTTGGCATTGATACTTTGGCACACTGAAAAATTTCAAATTATCCCGTTAATAAATTGACTAATATTTCCCTCCTCGTAGATGAAATAATTACCCTCGCATATCGTCTCAAGAATCTGTACGACAATGGAATTCCTAAGTCAAAATCAACAATTTTCAATACATTCATTTCCATCCTAATTAATTCTCGTTGGTTGTAAGCACCATCACAGATATACAAAAAATCTTCGATCATCGGAGGTATTCGTTCCTGTAAGGCCAGTCACATTATCAATTAATGACATTAATTCATTCACTGAATAAATGTTGATTAATCTCATGGAAAATATTTAACTCACGTCAAATTTACTAGCTATGAATAAACTAGCAGCCCCCAAAAGTTGCAGCGTTTCCTTTCCTACAGTTACTTTAGTCAGATACAGGTCCACGAGCTTCACAGCCAAATAGAGCGTCTCGTGATTGAGTTCAAATGATTCTTGGACTTCAACCATCCAATCCACCAACAATGATCTCATCCATCGAGACAAACAGACCTGTTTCTCCATGTAATCGCCAATGGGAAACAATTGTTCCCTGCTTTTGAGGTATTCAAATATTTCCATGGCATAAGGGGACACTTGGTAAGGATCAGTCCAGTTTTCAACGTCAAAGTCCCACGAGACTCCTGGGGGGAGAGTCCTCGAGGGAGGAGCGTCCAAACGCTCAGCAATCGACTCTTTCACAACAGCTAGAGGCTTGGAGGCGTCTTTTTTCTTCTCTTGGAGTTTTGCATTTTTCTCTAACTTCTTGGAAACATCTTCAGACACTTCGTCCAGGGCACTCACGTACAACGAACTCTCCTCTGACTTCTCCAAGTCGAGGCTTCTTCTTACGTTTGATACTTTACTCGTCACGTCAACATGATCCTCAGCCCTTTTAGCCACTTTAGCTCGTGTCACAACTTTTGGTTTAGCTGGTATCACATTGTCAGTTTTAACTAGTACTCTCTCAGAATTTCTGAGATTGTGAGCGGGAACTACTGAGGATTTTACTGGTTGTAATACTTGGGCTTTTTTCATTACTTTTTTCGCCTCAGGTAATTGTACACCTAATGATTTTCCAATAGCCTGAAAGAAAATTTTCATAATCATCATAAAAAAATCAAATATTTATGGAGATTAAAAATATCATATTATCTCGGTTTTGTCTCAATCGGCCTATTATTTATATTAGTTATATAATAACTCTTTGGAATCCACATAATTTAAACTCACATTGGTAATATTCCCTAGAGCTGATCGTTTGGTGGTTTTTTCTTTGAGGGGCGAGGCATCAGCTTTTCTCTTAATCCTTGGGTCCTTTACGACGGTCGGCACTTTTGTATTAACCGGATTGTTGGCCAGCGCTGCTTTCTGATTTCTCGTTGTGATTCCCTTCCTCATAACGACAGCTGTAGTCGGATGTTTATTCTGATTACTGACTATTCGTGTCGGGGCCATTTTCTTTCCTTCCTCGACCTCGTATTCACTGTAAATAAATAATAATTTTAATCCTAGAGAGTTCTATGGCAATTTCAATGAGTGAGATGCAATTGTTACCTCTATTCATGCCTCGTTAACTTCTAATAACTGAACAAATATTTGACAATAAATTATTTATTATTGAAGTAACGTGGACATTTATTCGGATTATTGACGTTTTTTTTTCAAAACACTTTTCTTCCCTTTTGTCAATAAACAGAGTCATTAATCCTCGAGTCGATTGAATTAATTCAACACTTGTTTTCTACTTTCAATCAAATGCAATGAGAAATGGAGAAATATTTTTGCCCACGAAGGGAAGAAAATGATCAACGGATGCGGCAGCGGGGTGGAGGATGAATAAAATGTCCGATGCCTAAAAAGAATATTTTCGTCAAGTCTCGACCTTTGAGGGGCCCTTGGAAGGACGGAGAAACGTGTAATGCCCAAGCAGGGTATGAGCGGAGATAGAAAAACGCGGGAATGCATCTGGCAAAAAATCGATAAATAATATGTTACCCTCAGCTCCGAATAAAATAATAAAATCTCAAATAACCTCACTACTGCAGAAGTTGGTAAATTTCAGAACAAATATCCTCAAGATTATGTGGAAAAAAGAATAAATGTCGAGTGTGAGAAGCCCAGAATGAAAGGCCGTTGGCGTTAGAGTCGAAATCAGAATGAAAAAACAATCGGTGTAACGGTTGCAACCTCAATAACCAAACAATTATAAATAAATCGATGCGACATTTTTCAATTAAATGCTTTAACGAATACCTGGCTAACTCTTTAGTTGTCTCTGGCCCTCCAACCAATGGAGAAACTGTAATTTTACGATTTATTTGTCAATTAATTGTCCCAGTAGCTTCGCTTTCCATTGCCAAGAGACAACTGAAGTTGACGCTTGTTCAAAAGTATCAAAGTTACGGTTACACATTTTTCTGATTGGTTGATGGTTTCTTGAGATACAAGAAATGTCCCCAGGAATAGCTTCAGGAGGGACATCTGCTGGACATCTTGGTAATTATCACTGAAAATAAAAAAGTGATCTCTATTATCGACATGGGAATTTTACTGTCCCCTTTAAATTCATTAATTATTTCTATAAATTTAAGAATTTATCATAATTTTCATTGTAATTGCGAGCCTGAGAACATCTCCTCAATTTTTCAATCACTTGGAGCATTTATTTGGGATTCAATTAAAATGGTTTACGCTAAATGTTTTCGTCTTTGGTATGTGAACTCACAAAATTATTTAGTAAACACTAAACACGAATAATGAAATATTTAAAAATGAATTAATAGTTTCAATGATTACAACTGAATTTAAAAAAAATTGTGGAATACAAAATATCCCGCTTTAAAAAACGCGTTTCAGGGCTTCCGTTTGGGGGACTCCAACGTCAGTCTACCGGAAGTGACGTTTCCGCCGTATCTCGTCCACGTAGCTCCAGTGTAGCGTCAAGATTCAGTTCCCTCAGAGCCGTCAAATAACACTTTGCTGAGTGTACTCATCGAGTAAGCAACGTGAGTATTATTTTCCATACAATTTATCGAATATTTCTCGAATAAGAGTCGAACAAATTTCTCTGTGGATGCCAACGACGCAACTGCATGGATGGAACAACTGCTGAATATTATCATGTGTTTTGGTTGGTTTAGTTCAGTCATAAGTAAAAGAAAATTTTCGATTAATTGAGGGATTCGTTTATGGGTTATTGTTTCTGTGATGTTGTTTTTTGCCATTACATATGGGCCCTGAGGAGTAATTTTCCACTAGTCTAGTGTACTTATCGACTCGTTTGGGGTAAACATATGATTCTCTAAGCCAATTGGAATGATACCAACAGTCTGGAATTATTTTTACAACTTGGCTATTTGTAGGAAGACTTGAACAAAATGGATCAGATCAAGAAGTTCACCGAACCCAGTCGTAAATTCACCAAAGACAGCATCAGGCTGGTCAAGAGATGTACGAAGCCAGATAGAAAAGGTAAGAGAAAAATTCTCTCGAATTGCTCGTGTCAAGAAATAGGAAAGATTTATGTGTTATTTCCTCTACTAAAGAATTCCAGAAAATTGCCCTCGCCACTGCCATCGGCTTCTGCATAATGGGATTCATTGGATTTTTCGTAAAACTTATTCACATTCCTATCAACAATATCATTGTGTAAGTAGAATATTTTCCACTCGATTCTCTTGGGATTTATCTTATTTCCAGTTAATCATTTTTCATGTTTTCTCTTCTCATTGCAGGGGTTCATAAAATTTAGCTCTGAAATCTGTAAATTATATTTATTGTTAAGAGAATGTTTTCAATTACTTCCTGCAATTTCTCCACTCTCGAAGCCCGATTATGCTCGCAGTTTTTGTTTACATCATGGAAGAATATATTGAAGCAGAATTAATATGTTGTGATTCTAATTGTGAATGATGTGAATGAGAAAATATATATGAGTGTGTATTGATGAATTTTGTAATAAACAAACGATGATTTCGATATTACAGTTGAATTTTATTTCTTTCTCATTTCCACATGTTGTACAATCAGAACAAAATCTGTAATATTTAAGGCACTTGTATTGTAAAAAAAATACTTTCGCAAATTTTTTAATAAAAAAATGCACATTCGACATTGAACAGTCGAAAAATTGAAAATAATTAGCATCGGTATCTTGAGAATTGATGCTTATGGCAGACTGTTAGAGCTACAAAGAAGCCGTTTCTTTATCTCTTTGACTTGATACAAAACCATGCGCGTTATCCTTTAGTTGATTTTTTTTTTCTTGATTGGTTTGTTGCATGGGCGACAAAAAATTATTACCATTTAATGATCCTTCAATTGTCAAATTATTGGAGAGTGGTGAGAAAAAAACTAAATCATTTTTTTCTCTCTTTCTAAAATAATTTAGGGACTCGAGAAGGAAGACGCTGAAGAGCGCTCACTTTTCAAATACTCTAACCACACTCCGTAACAAAAGCAGGTGGCCTTTCTTTAATGGCATTCCTCAGGCATTTTATTGTTGAATTTTCAATTGTGAATACGCAGAAGATTGCTACACGTTTAACCACAAAACAAAATTATTTAATTAACTCACGTTAATTTTGGAAACGCACAGTCGGAATTTTTGGCGCGACGACCAGCGAATCCTGGGTGACAAAATCAAGTTACAGAGCTAATTGGAGAAAACGGATCGGTCGCGGCGTAATTTCTGGAGATGATGGTACAACAATCTGCGCATTACATCTGAGGTATATTGTTAAGTAATGCAATAAAAATTTTCTCTTAAAAAAATACATTCATATTAAGCGTGTAGATCTTAGTAACGTTGAACGTTTAATCCTTAAAACTCGTTAAACATACTTTGCGTATAAAACATACTTATTAATCATTAAATATCTATACGATGTACTTATTAGTATAATAGGTATCTCTGTTTTAAAGCACCAGGGCATAAATGTTTATAACTCTGTGTGGTCAACTCCTTTCATTAGGGGAGAATGGGGCAATACGGGCACTCAGACTTATTTCAAAAGTTAATAGTAGTATTCATTGAACAGTTGTCAGAGGGAAATGTTTCTCCTACAAACTTAATCTATCAACTCAACGAATTTATTTCTCTGTTATGAATATTCAAAAAAGTTAGGGATTCATTTTGCCCCATCCTCAATCTTTATTCAACAAGTGGTTTTTTATTTGAGACTCATTATGAGCACGTGTCCTGCACTTGTACTCGATGCAATTGACAGTCGATACTCGCCTTTAAATAATCGACATTACTTCTCATTGTTTCTCTCAAATTCCAGGTTAGAGAAGAATGTCACAGTAGTTATAACAAGAGGAATGTATTTCATATTGGCTTTAGAAATTAAAACAGAAACGAGGAGGAGGAGATAAATGGGAAGATGGTATGAAATTGGAGAAAAGAAATAATAGTCTCAGTGATAGACAGAGAGAGAGAGAGAGAGAGAGAGAGAGAGAGAGCACGTGATTTTCACGCTTTAAAACTTAATTTCAACTTGTGGATGTTCACGAACGGAAGGCACTGATATCCACTTGAACGATTCTATCATTCCGAATCTGTCAGCTGTCTCATGGAATGCATAGTGATTTTGTCTGCAGTTATATCAATGTTACTGATGAAATGCCTAGCGATGTCGGGGAAAGATATCGTTCGTTTCGAGAGTATGCAGATACATAATTTCAAATAAAAAGGAAATATTGAGAGAGGCTAAGCTGTACATCCTGCGTCAGAGGTAGGAACGAACGGACTGTCCTCTCTGTAGTAATCCTGTCCCGATGTTTCGTAACTTTCAACTTTTACTGGGTAATCCGTAACACAATTCTGGGGCTGATTCAGTGCTGGTGGTGGATAACTATCCTGGTAATTGGGGATGTAAAGGGGATCGTTGAATTGTTGACAGGACGTGTCATTATTAACGCCTTGTTTGAGACAAGTCGGCGTGTGAAGACTCAACATGTCCACGAGTCTTCTTCTCTGGGTCTCTAGCTCTTGGATTTGGGATTTTAAGTCATGATTCTGAGACTCTAAAGTTTCCGACTCCTGAACAAGGATGACCGTTTTTTCACGCTTTTTTAATCTGCACTTTGTCGCTGCTATTTTGTTGCGCTCTCGTCGTCTTCTACGTCTTTCCTCATCCTCTGGTGTCAACTGCAATCATTTATTTGGAAATTTTCCAATCGTTAATAATAACTCTGCAATTTTTTCTGTTGATGGGGAAAACATGTAAAATCAACAGCTTTCATAATACAACATAGCTGGAAGAATTGAGAATTGAGAAATAAAAATTAAAAGGCCTGTATTATCACTAAGAAATACTCCTCACCCCAGCTCTAAAGTTGTGATTGCTAGAATCGTCGTCCTCTTCATCATCAGCACTATTGTCCTCCTTCCTTGACTTCTTCTTACCCTCATCACTGCTGCCATGCGCTCGTCTTTTCGTCTGCAGCGTCAATTTGAGCCCTACCCCCACCAGAATAACCAAATCATTCAAGCAATTCTGTCATTATTCTAACGAATAGTTTTCATGATCGGAGCACCGGTTATTTACCTTCTTTTATCAACTGACTGCACGTATGCTGCACACTAGGTGGGCTTGGCTCACCCCCGCTGCTAGTCGAGTCCGTCCTCTCTCGAGTTTTTTCACTGGAAAAACCCTCGAAGGGATTTGTCATTGCAATTAATGAATTTACAATCTCCGGTGTCCTCGGTGTGACCTCGGCCGCCGCAACGCCGAGTAGACTTGCAGCAGCCATTGGACTAGGATTCACGTTTACGTTTAGATTGTACATTATCAATCTTTAACATTGAACCTAGAACAAGTTCGAAGAATATATACATGAGTTTGCCTTAAATTCACCGCATAATTATCCCAGATGAGGTTTTGGTAAGGAAAAAAAGGTGAGATTGATCGTCGCATAAAGAAACAAATTGTGACATAATAAACAGTTTGTTTGACGAGGTCGAATTTTTCTCAGGAAGTGTGATTCGTTTTTTTTTCGAAGCGAGGATGAAAGGGAACAGAGCAAGCAGGAATTTAATTAACAGACGTCGAAACGACCAACTCCTAAACTCACACAATAATGAAAAAGAAAAAAATCCTAGGAATTCAATTCTCAAATATTTTTTTCCCGCCTCTCTTTTACCGCACATGACCTTTTACTCCGTGTGCATTAAAACTAGAAATTGCTTATTTTTTGTTGTTTTATTAATACAAACTATTCATTGTGACCTCTACGCGAGTCTCAATGACGCAATACAAGTGAATCGTGAAAGCAAGAATCGACTAGCAATGAGGAGGGAGGAAAAATAGAAATAAAATAAGTGAATGAAAGGATGAGAGGCGAATTGAACCAGACATGGAAATAGTATTTCGTAGAGTAGAATTATGGGTTGTCCCCGCATTTGCGGGAACACTCTAAACGTCAACTATTTCTGACACTGAAAGGCTCAGGTAATGGCTGAGAAAAGCAGAAAATGTCCCTTGAGGTGTGGCAAGTTATAATCGCAACATTGAAAAGGTTTTCTTTAGAATTTTCAAGTGAAATATTTATGAGTTACAGTCGTTCAACAGTTATACTAGAAATAAAACTTGATTTATTTTTTTTCTTCGTAACGAGGTTGTGTGGATTGTCCATGTTTAATGATATCTTTGACGTATTTTTAAACAATGGGAATGTAATGAGATTGTTCATTAGATTTACATAGTTTCAAGCTAATAATAGATATCATTTGATTTTGATGTATGGCTCGAATGGCCCGGAATTCAGATTCTCCACGTTCTGCCAAGCACTACAGCTCATCAATTCTACTCAAAATAAATGACGAAAAATTCTCCATCGTTTATAAATTCAGGCATCACGCGGCAAACTTCTACTTCGTTCGGTGGTAAAAAGTGCGATAGCACGTGCAGAATTGGTTCATTCGGCTCGTTATCGTCTTTAGGATTATTTCTCCTCTCAGTATCAGGTATCGCCAACCATTAGCAGTCTAGAGTTACCATAAGGGTAGATATTGTGTGTAAATAACCAATACAAAAGCAACATTGTAATATCTAATATGTACAATACTAAGCAAAATGGTATATAAAAATTATATCTACTTTCTCGGATCTACATTTCGTAGAATTAGTCTGGTGAAAAGGATGAAAAAAATTGAAAATGGACTGAGGGAGAATTGTGGGAAGCGGGTATGGGGAAGGATAATTGGATGATTTCGGCGAGTGAACCCAATTTTGGACGGCAAACGCGCCGGCAGAACTTGAGTAATTTACAAAACGCATTATATAGCACTGTCTCACGCGTTTTACTCTTACGCAATGTATCTCGATGCTTGTGTACTAACAGAGGATGGGGTTCCCCATCTGGCATCAAAAACTTTTTCTCGTGCTTTTTTTTTGGGAGTTAGGTCACTGACATGACACACAAAATTCAGAGGGTGTGGGTCGCTGGCTCTCCAACAAAGACATTTCCTTCACAGGCAAGGCTTTTTTTCTCTCAGTTCTCGACTGAAAACTGAGGATGTGAGATACTCGGGGAGTATCTACATGCAAATGATCAATGGAAGGGATTCAGCCAATTGTATGTCTGAATAGAGAACGAAATAAAGAAGCGAAAAATAGAAAAAAACGCAGAGGAGGAGAAAAACAAAACTAAAGGGAGCCAATGAATATTGAACGAGTGGAGTTTTGCTCTGACGCGAGCCACTCTCCCAAAGAAGCAGGAGTAAAGGGGCAAAGGGAAAAAGAGTGAAACAAGGTCATCATTGAAATTTATCACAGGAAAAATAGATGTAATGCGGAATATAAAAATATTTTGTCAGCGCCAAACTATAAGTCACTCTGAATGATTTATCTCGTGCCTTCATTAATGGCAAATGGCTGGACAGCGATCGACCAATGGATATTTTTTAAGATTCTTTTTGAAATTGTTGTTGTCTCTGTTCCATTTGGCTGTTGCCCACTCCTCGGTGTGTGGTGTTCATATGTTCATAAAATTTATGCTTCCTGCTCTCGCATGTGTGTACGTGCATGTGTGTGTGCGTGCGTGCGCACGTACGTGTTTGCCACATACAGACACAGAGGTATACATATATATGCATATATATATAGATACATACATATTCAGAAAATACGGAACACGAAGGAACGCCAAGTATGCACAATACTCGCTTGGACAACTAACTCTTGATCCTTTTAATTTTCCTTCTCGTCTAGCTCCGACTGGTTTGAGAAGAGCACAGCAAAGAGATCTCTTGAGAACAATTCATCGAATCGGATTGTAATGGAGATTTATTGCGCCTTCAATACCCGTATGCTTTCAATTACTTCATAGGGGAGAGAAAATATTGAAACCACCAGAAGGACACCAGGAGAAAAATTTAATCACAGTGAGCTGTTGTTCTTTACTTTGTGAGTATTAATTTTATCGAAAAGATAACAGAGTAATTGAGCCACGTGTTTTCAGATATATAGAATGTTAATGGAAGCACCTCATGACCTCGTGGTATGGTGTGACGGGTGAGGAATTTTTTGAGGTCAATGAAAAAAAAAAAATGGAAAATTTCTGTCTTTCTCAGTTTTTGTGCAGAGTTGGTAAAATCATTAAATAATTGCCCACGCTTTTTTACATTTTCATATTGGACATCCCGATAAAAATATCAAATATGAAGAAGATGGACACCCACATCTCAAATTGTCAATCGAATTTTTTTTCTGCTCCGACAGTGATACTTCCTCCACTTATATAGCTGTCTGTTAGCATTTATGATAAATTAAATATTCCAATGTCCAGTGTAGATAGGTATTATTTTTCATTAATAAATTTCACTTCATTTTTCCAGCAACGAATGGCACAACATCTCCGGCAAAAGACTGAGTAAAAGAAAGAAGGAGGTGTAATTACTTGACAATTCCATTAGCATTAATGAGACACTTTGTAGCTCTCAGTGATTTCCCCGCCTGTCAGTAACACGCGCTTGTAATAACTGACTTTAATGGCGCTACATATGGGCTCGCGATAAATAGGGAAGATGTTTAATATTTTGTGGCGGTATTCAAGTGTAACAAAATGGGGAAAAAAAACAAAAGAAAAGAAAAGAAAAGAAAAAAAGCGTATTACAATGTTATCACTGGGTCGCCGGAGGCAAGTGGAAGTAATTCACCAAGGAACTTCTCACGAAGCTCTAAAAAAAAAATCGATAATAATTCGGGATAGGCGAGGCGTGCAAGGCCGCATGGCATCACGACCTTGAGATTACTGCGTTTCGGAGCGAAAGACTGGCGATAATATCCACCAGGAATTTAATGATATTGATGTTAATGAATATTTTACAGCTGATAATAGTCATCAGCTGACACATTTTTTTTACACATGTCAATGGAATATATTGTTTCTATTGTCCCTTTGATCCATTGCACGCCGGCAAAAGACCAAAGCCACTCCGTAGTGTAATTATCTTGAAAAAAAATTCGAATGTATGCTTATGAAAGAAGTGCCTATACGCGGAGCATTCAAGATGGAGAAAAATAATCTAAACAGTCCAAGTTGATTGTGACTATTGCTCAGTTTTCCATGTATATCTCGAAATAAAAGGCAAACAGCGAAATTTTTGTCAAACTTTCTTCTGTAAATCACCCTGAGAACTATAAAGGGAATAGGTGAAAAAAGTTTAACTGTCTCCTCTACATTCGTAGATATTCCTCGGAAATTCAACCAAGAGCTATTTCGCTTTTAGTAGTTTCGCCGCTGGAATAATATAAGTAGATGAAAAGAAAGTGATTATTTAAAGTCTAATTGAGAGCGTGAATTTTTTTTGTAGAAGAAAATTACAAATAGTTGAGTATATCAATTTGCGGTTAATCCTTATCGCTTGGGAGCGATCGTTGGATAAATATATGTAACTCGGAGAACGTTTCACAAAACACGTGTGCTACTCATTTACACGTTTAATTATCCAACGGGTTCTTTCAATGTACTTGAATGATGAACTAGAATTATCACTAACTGCCGAGAACAAACATCGATGGCACGTCTTCTGAAATTATTGGAATATTGGAAATGCCCCGAAAAACCACTTGTAGTGTTTGCGGTATGGAATGGAAAACTCAGGCGAAAAAAAGCAAATTCCGCTGTAAAACAATGTGTCACAGTGTTTGATTTACCTCTTGATCATCCAATAGTTATAAATCCTGCGAGAATCGATGAGTATATCCTATATATTGACAATAGAATTGTAAAAAAAAACAACAACGTAAACAACACATAGGACGTATTCTCCGTCGGCTGCCGGCGCGCGACTGTGGTTAATTCGCGACTGTGACCGGCCTAGATATACGTATGCTATTTTTAGTAACAGTCGTCACCTCGACGATGTTCCATTGGTCGCCGGTGACGTGATCGTCAAATCCTGTTGGTTGACTCCCTGGTAGTGGGGAAGAATGGATTGGTTGGACGTGCGATGCTGTCTCCACACCGCAGCTCTCTCGATTCACGGGCACATACGCCGAGGAATCAAGGGACTCTGGGTGCGACCATCACGAGCTAGACATTTGTTGACATGAAACTGTCACTCTTCAACCGCCAAAAGCTATTGTCGTGGTGGGGCTTTCGGTGGAGCTTTGAATTTCAGTGTTTTGTAACGATGAAATTTACGCCAATCCGACTAATAAATATTCGGGCATTAGATGCTTCATCACTGGAAGCATCAAAGTTATTGGTTATATGAAGATTTGAACGAAAATATTTCAAGGATTTTCATTTATTATTTCTGTTAATTTTAAAAAACCACCTGTATAAAATTAATATGCAGACATAATTTAAGAAGTACAGGTGTTTTTTAAGCTGAAATTTTTTTTTCGTCCTTCAGAAGATGTAGGTATCCCAGGGTTGTAACACCCGCGCGATACGTGCGTGGGCGTCGCCTTACGATGAAGTAACCGAACACTCTGCTTCAATCTCATATTATGTATTTTGCGATGCTCTCGACTCTTTGGTGTTTACCAATATTGCCACTTTTCGGCGGAAATGCCATATGTTCACTCACACAATATGCATTTAATGGGTCACATTAACTGTTGAAATAATATCTGACATCGGCTTTGTAATGTTGTTTTACTTATAAATGATGAAAATATATTAATTTTCATTGTGAATAATTCCATTGAGAAATTCTTGAAAGAATATGGATGGGATATTATTTACATACACTCTAGCTAGTAAAGTGTGGACATGCCTTTCCCAGTTACTCAAAGAGAAATGTTTAAAAAATGCGATTGTCGGAGATTAGAATAATTTTGAGCAATTGTTTCATGCATTCCAAAGTAGGATAATGCATGGGATAGATTAAACTATCAATTTTATTCGGTCAATTACATAGCTATTAAAATTACCCAGCATTAATGTTGAGTTTGAGCTTTCAAAGAGCCTTGAGTACTCTATCGCGCATTAATTTTTCCCATAAACACACCGGATCTTAATATATGAAATCATAGTTTTCCTGGCGGCAATTGCACTCTCGCCTGAGCTGCATGCTAAAGTTAGTCATGAGTCGTTTGGAGTCGTCAGATTTATGGGATGGGCAGGTAGCGATCAGCATCATTTTAAAGTGTGAACAATAAAAAAAATCGGCCTGGCTGATGATCAATAGGAGAAACATGCATGCATGGAGAGAGGAAAACTACCGGCATTTCTCCTGTGTTGATCTGCCGATGCGATTAGGATCGATCAGATATGTAAAACAATGCGGATAATAATAGATGTACGGGGTTACGTAGTTCCTTTGGGAATAGTGGTCCCGATGAATTGCAGCAGATGAAGGCATGTAATACTCAAGATGTGAGCATATTTAACTGCGACCATATGTCAATGCGTGAGTTTTTAATAGAAGACCAGGGGAGGGATTTTGCGCGTTTTTGCCTACATAAAACTTATTTTCTTTCTCCCGTTAGAGAGCGTGCGATACAACCAATTGTGTGTAGATTTGAGAACCCAAACGCGGCGTTGTTTAAATTGAATTATCCAGATAAGTAAAATACACCTGAAACAATTTTTAAGCTGCTGAATTC
>JAPYZN010000051.1:0-65128 GCA_030522865.1 Psyttalia lounsburyi
GATTTTACGTTGATTGGACCATTAGTTCCCGAGATATAAGGTATTCATTAAAATGAGTTAATTTGATGAATACCTTATATCTCGGGGACTAATGGGCCAATCGAGGTAAAATCAATTGCGTCTGAAAGGGCTCGATGAGCTGAAACAGATTTTCCACTTTTTAACGAAAACAAATTTTTCAAAAGTTATCAAAACGAGTTTTTGATTATTCATAAATTTTCAAAAATTATTTTTCGTTAAAAGTTGGCAAATCCTTTTCAGCTCCTTGAGTCCCTTCGAACGAAATTAATTACGGAATTAATTTCACGTTGATTGACCTATATTTTGACTCTGTTGGTAAGTGGCCATATCACTTACCATCAGAGTAACAATTTCAATCCAATTATTTTCTAGGGTGAAATGATGATTTTTCGAAAAACTAATACTTGTCCCCTCAATAAGTGACTTATACAGAGCCTAACAATTAGTGTTTTGCAAAACAATCATTTCACCCTGCAAATTAATTGGATTGAAATTTTTACTCTTACGGTAAGTTGGCTCTGATGGTAACCTTGCCACTTAAACAAAATGAGTGACTGACAAATGCTAATTCCACACAGGCAGATTCTCCAAAACTACCAACTGATTATTTATCAAAGGAAAATTGGAAAAAGTTGATAAAAATGATAAGTTCCTTCCCCATACGTTGATTGAGTCTGAGCGTCTGCGCATGTGCACATGTAAACACTCTAGACGATTTTTTAAATTAATTAATATCTAACGAACAATTAGGTGTTGAAGGATGAAACCAAGTTATTTGTTACCTACAAAAGATTTCCTATCGAGTGGCGAGGTCCATTCGGGTCTACAATCAAAAATTGGAAGGGTGGGGTGCTAACTACGGTCATAATTTTAATTAATTAATAAAACATTAATGAAGGGCCTACAATTATTTTAACAGGTATTACAATGATGTACAAAGTTTCTACAATGATGTACAACTTAAAAACTTTCAAATTGTTAATTATGCGGCGTTAATCACCTGGGACCCAAAATCGCTCCCAGTGTGTCAGCAAGTATGCAAAATGGCGCTCTTAATGTCAGTGGTATCCTTCACATTTTCCTTATTTCTGACGCCGTTTCTCATGTTTTTACTTGCTATTATCTTCCTTGCATCGATTGGTAAATCCCTGGGAATAAGGAAACTCTACATCAAGCTACTTCTCACATTATTCGAGGTAAACAAATCATTCAATTCTACCTCCGGGTCAACTGACAAAAATTGCTGAACGTAGGCCACAATTTCCCTCGATATTTCTTCAAAAAAATACACTTCTTGCCATTGTCATTGTCTCAATGACTACGAAATCTTCTGAATTAATTGCCCAGTCATTACCTATTTTTTAACAAATCCATCTTTGGTCAAAATCAATGGCAGATTGACATCTGAACTCACTTCTCGGTGGCTCAAAAAATTGTATGTCTCGCAATTTTTTATGTTTACGACATGTCAGTCGAGGGATCATAAAATATTACTAACTAACTAATCCTGCATTTTTAAATCAACAGAGAGCAGCTCATCCTATTGAAGTAGACACTGTATTTTTATCGTGCATTAATTCATAACGATTAGTATTATATTATTTTTGACAGCTTCAGCTAACAAATCGTATCATTTTCAATTTCAGCATTGAAAATCATCAACCAGATCTCTCTCTCTCTCTCTCTCTCTCTAATCGATCCTCACCAATTAATGAGAGGATCACTAATTATTTCCTTAATTAATACCGTAGAACCGAGTTGACTCGAACGAAATGATTCTCAATTGATTGTTGAGGACGAGAAATTGGAGAATATTCGTGTCGATTTGCCAGACTTCTCCCGTGGGTGGGCTTGTCTCCGGGTACTTTATCACGTTTAAATATTACATTGGAAAAGTGAGCCAATTGCATAAACGATAATTGCGACGGATCATCTTTTTTTTAATCAATTAGATCTTTTTTCAATGAAAGTTAATCGGTAATTGGGAATGATCTGGTGGACCTTCTCCTTCACTAGTTTTTTGGTGAAAAAAAATTCTTGACAATTTGTCAATTAAATTTTTGTTGAACCTCTGACTTCAATCGTCCAAAAACCAGTACCTCCCTCGGTAAGCCATTTATCCGATGTTCCCTTTTTTTTTATATTTCTTCAAATATTCGTTTTGAAACTGTTTAATTTATCAGTAAAGTATCATTTAAAACGACGTTGAATCAACAATTCCATCAGCTTAAATATCATAAATGCAAATATGCAGCAAGTAGTTGAGTCTCATCAATGATTGAGGAAAGGAAGTTTATCATGCATTCTTCTTGACTCTAGATAGTGGGAAGGTTCGCCGATATCAGGCACAAATCAATTGATGAATCTAAAAACAATTTTACTGCGGAAATCGTCGGAGGACGTTTGACTTAATTCACAAAAAATCCTACTTTTATCAAGTAATCGCGATAATAATCGTAAATTAAACTCAAAGTTCAGTGTGTGAGTGATGTCTGCCTCCGCAGAAAATTATTATTACATCTCATGATTGATAAAATCCGTTGTTAATTTATTGAGAATTCCGGACGAGAATTTCTAGTTGTCTCTCGGAACCAGCCTCAATAATTAATTACATTAAAATACTGATGCTTTCTCTTTCCCATCCATCGCCACCTCGAGTTAAAACTACTTAAATCATTTGGGTTAATACTGCCAGCAGTCATTAAATATCAATAAACTTCTGGAATTACGAACCGGCTAGTCGAGGCCGCCTGAATATTACCGTGAGCCTTCGGTCCGAAGTTCATAATTCGGTTGATCATTTCTTATCGCGAACAAAGGTTACTTCCACATGTGCAGACGATCGAAACAGTGAACACTGGTTCACCTGCATTAATCAAATTCCCATCGTCCTATTTTAATGTCAGGTCAATAAATAGAGGAGACATCATGAACATAACAAATAACAAGTAATATATTTCGTTTGTGATTCACCTTTTCAGAATTCTCCCTAATTTATTCAGCTGATTCATTTGTTCAACACTTGAATTTTTCATCGGCACTTTAATTTGCTTGTACAATAATGAATGAATGTGTAAATGATTATTCATCATTGGAAGACTCTGACTCAATTTTTTATTACATTCTCCGTGTTTCACTACCAAAATAATCTCTAACGTATATTTCTTCCGCATTTATTCGCAGTACGGCAGACAGAATATTGAAAAAGTCCGCAAGGAAAAGAGCAACTACGATCATGGCGCGGGGGAGAGTGAGGACGAGGGTGGTGGCTCATCGCCGTCGGCTGAAAAATCCCCCACAACGATAATAAATAAAAATTCCAAGGAGAATTGTAAGAATGGATCGATTGGGAATACGGTGATTGCGAGATCCAAGGAGTTGATTCTCGTGCCTGAACCTGATGCACAAAAAAACAGTAATCCTGCTGAGACAGAGGATGACAAGGTCAATTGCGTTGACGATAAGAGCGAGGTAAACAGAAATTGTCCATAAAATAACAGGAGAGAGAATTAAAAAAAAAATCATGTTCAATTTTCTTTTCAGCCCCCTCTTAGTCAACAAAAGTCTTTTGAGGCTCTCGAAACAGTATTCGATCCTGCATTTTGTCTGGACTACATTAAGGCTGGTGTTGAGGCGATAATTGAGGATGAGGTTACTTCGAGATTTGAAGCTGAAGAATTGAAGGTAAAATGCATAGATTTTTATTTCATGCTGTGCAGAAATCAATTCGTGCAAATTCTTAACTGGAAATTGCAATCTGAGCACAGGTTGTAAGTGGTATTTTTTAACCCTCGATAACTCGAGTCAATCGATGAAAATAAAATTCTCTTGTATTTTTAGAACTGGAACCTCCTCACGAGAACCAACAGACGATACGAATTCATATCGTGGAGATTAACTGTAATATGGATGTTCGGTTTCTTCATGAGATACTGCTTTTTATTACCACTGAGAATTTTAATTTGTCACATTGGTGTAAGTACGACGCTCTTGAAGTTTCTTATTCTATAAAAATTCATATGACTGTAATAACTTGAGTAGCGAAGTAGTAAAAGATGTTTCTCTTCCTTGGCGATAATTTCTTGAGAAATAACTCAGAAACAAGGAGAAATGGTGAAGATTTCCTCTTGTTTGCATAAAACATGAGATCTACAAAACAGGTCATTACGAAAGTTCTGACATTTTCCCACGATTTAAGTACATTAGACTGAGAAATAAATATTCTACATTCCATAACCAAGTTTTTACGGTTGTGAGGAGCTGGTGATTCCAGGGAGTTTTTATTTTCAAGAATTATATTACATTCGCGTGAAAATCACTGACAATTGGAACTCTATTACTCCTATTTTTTTCTCTCTCTATTCCACACACAGAACATAAAGTCAAGCTGTCTTAGTCTACATTACTACTTCGACACTACAAAATAGATTAATCGCAATTGTCTAGAAAAATCTCAAGACTAATGACAACTCTCTTAGGTTTGCAATCTCATAATTGCAACAGGATTAATTGGTTTTCTCCCAAATGGTCGTCTGAAAACTCGGATTTACGACTTTGCGTATAAAAATTCATTTCGTATAATGGCTAGATCACTGTCGAGTGTAATAAATATTCACAATCCAGAGTACAAACCGCAGCCAGGTGGTCTATGTACAGCTAATCACACGTCAGTTCTCGATGTGTGCATCCTGTCAACGCAGACAACTTTTTCATTGGTAACATACGATGATAAAAATATTACAATAATGAGCCTCAATTGATACATGCGTCCGCTTGATGCGTTCCTGTCACTTGACTCTTCATTTGTAACGTAATTCATTTTTTTAGAATCATCTCTGCGCCATTCGGTAACTTTTTTTGTTCGTCTTGTACCAGTCACCAGGTCCAATTGATGGAAAATAATGACTGAAATGAAAATGATTTTGTGGAATAGTCAGTGTAAAATTGCCAAAAATTCATTTGTTTTCATATTTTCTTGTCAAATTGGCAGGTTGAGAAGCGAAAGAACATAGCGATTCTCGGATTTAATAATTATTTAATGTTTTTGCAATGTAACACTTTGAAAAACAAGAGAAATTATGCAGTGGCTGGCTATCCCTCTCAATTGTTGAAACAATTTGCTCAGCTGGAGGGGACGTTGGTTTTACAGGTGATGTGGCTGACAATTTGCACTGCTGTAGTTGGCTACATACCAGAGAGTAGTTTCAAACGTTGGGTAAACTACAATGTCTCTCTCATGTGTTTTGCCGTATTATCCAGCGCATTGTCATCGGTTATAACGTACCACAACCCTGAAAATCGTCCAGTCAGAGGCATTTGCGTCGCTAATCACACATCACCCATCGACGTACTCGTACTCATGCGCGATAATTGCTACTCGTTGGTATGTCTCGCATTCATTTATTCATCAGACTCCTTAAGTTTTCACCCTCGCTTCGCCACCCTCGCTCGCTTTTGCACTGATGTTGGCAATTTTTTTTTTAACACTAGACGTTATCGTTAATTGCAGCATGTGTGTCTTGGCTTTTGTATTAATATCCCCCAGCATCATCCGTTTTGCAATTAAAATCCCATGAATGTTAATTACCTCTTTACTGCAAATACCCATTTGCATAATTATTATTGGGGGAGAGTTTATCATGAAAATGTGAATTTCAATTTTCGGGGGCATTGCAATAACTAACCGATGTAAACCAAGATAACAATTTTGTTTTCTCGAAGAAGTAAAAGTCGTAGGTGAGATTGGGGAACATAATAAATCAATAAATTAATTAATTTGGCGAATGTTCAATATTTTTTCTAAAATTATTGATGCTATAGTTTCTGTGGCTAATCACCCGACACTGGGACAATCCCATTGCATGAGATTATAATTTATTTACCACTGCATGTTTATTGTATTCGCAGACAGAGGCTAGAGATTTTTTTGGAGACTCTGAGCAATATTTAATGGTCAATGTTCGAATTCACAGATTGGACAGAGGCACGGGGGATTTTTAGGAATTCTCCAGAGGGCATTGGCACGCGCCTCCCCTCACATCTGGTTCGAGCGGTCGGAGGTGAAGGACAGAGAAGCTGTTACCAGAAGGTCTTATTCTCAACTGCAATTCCATTCGCTGGCTTTTTCCCCTGATTATTGTTTGCAATGAGAGGTTCTCACGTTTTTCAGGCTGAAACAACATATCTCGGATCCGGCGAATCCACCGATTTTGATATTTCCGGAGGGCACCTGCATCAATAATACATCGGTCATGCAATTCAAAAAGGGGAGCTTTGAAGTTGGTGGGGTCATCTATCCAGTAGCAATTAAGTACGATCCAAGATTTGGCGATGCCTTTTGGAACAGCAGTAGATACTCAATGCTCCAGTATCTCTACATGATGATGTCCAGTTGGGCGATTGTCTGTGACGTATGGTATCTTCCACCAATGTACAGAGGAGATGGTGAGAGTGCCATTGACTTTGCTAATCGTGTAAAGTCGGTTATTGCGCGGCAAGGGGGCCTCGTAGATCTCCAGTGGGATGGACAATTGAAGAGAATGAAACCGAAGAAAGAATGGAGGGAAAAACAGCAGGAGGAATTCAGTAAACGACTCAAGGTGGAATAGATGACATTCACTGCCTCTAGTCACGAACTTTTTACACTAACCAAATGATCCAAAAATATTGGGTAAAATGTGCGCAAGACTCACGTAAATCGAGTCCATTATGTGAGTGATTCAACGGGGCTAACTAGAGTTAAACAAAAAATTTAAAAAAAACAACAAACTCATATATACGTGGTAAACGAGACCTGAACATTATCATTTGCATATTTTTGTTTTTAATAGCCCATTCACGTCATTTATTTATTGTCCGTAATGATAAATAATTTGACTGGCGGTAATTAATTAATGAATTAATTGGATGCAGTCGTCGGTGATTGTACAATTCAATCCGTCATTGAATTATGAATAATTTATCTTCTAGAGATTTTTCATTAATAGAGTAAGTGATATAACCTGGGTGTGGTTGTATTGATAATTTCAAGCCGTGTGAAATAATTTTTTTTTTCCATAGAAATTATGAGGTTCAACTCATTTTCTCCCTGCTTTTTGTTACCGCTGAACCAAAAATTATCTATGTATATTTTGCTACTTTTATATTTCCAATGATGAGAGAAACTAAATCTTTTCGAAAAACCCCATTGATACACAAATCATTGGCTATGTGGTGGGTCTTCAAGGACATGTAGTGACATAAATTGAGATTTGTTTAGTATTTAGGGAGAGTTGTAATGAGTGAGACTAATAGAATTCAACAGTGAAGAGGTGAAACGCGATCACTGGATACGTTCTTCTACTTTTTTTTTCTTTGATAATCCAAAATATTCTCCGATTGTCATTTAATTTCTTCGCGACGATGAAAAATCTCTAAAATATTCCAAAAATCGAGATTGTGCTGTTAAAAAAAATGTGTCATCACCTGAACATTCTCAGAGGATTTTTTAATAATATAGAGAAATAAACTCAACAGGCCGGCTTTCAATTAATTTTCTCTATTAGAGATAGAGATTAGAAATTTCTAAATATTTATAAAAAATCGCTCCTTGAAAGTGCTGCAATTTATTTAGAGACACAAGTGTAGTGAAAACCAAATGAAAATTATGAGGTATTTTAGATTGTTGAGGTGGAGAAATAATTGAAACAAGTAGAAAGATAATCTCCCCGGTCCTTCACTGCTGAATTCATCGCGAGACTTGTGTGTTTCAGCCATTTTTGTCATATGCCTGTAAATCTACCTGCAAGAGCATCCCAAACTTGATCCATTATTATCATTATAATCATTATCGCATAATAAGTTGCATAAACTGAAAAGAAAAATTAATCTGAAAGATATCAATTTAATCATCACAAAAATGGGAGAACAAACGCTTGATTTCATGTTATCGTGAATTATTTCTTTCTGCAGTAACAATTCAATTTTCAATTCCATACATTCTAATGGATTGTCGACAATATGAGAGTCTATTTTGCCTGAACGATTGTGAAATAAAATCAATCAAAGAGATTCATGAAAGTGATAATGCTCGATTAACAATGTTTATTTGTCAAGTATATGTTATTGGGAGTATTTTTCTAATAAGATCAATATTTTACATGTTTCAAGTAATTGTCTAATATTTTTGTAATTTTTAAACTTGACAAATAAACATAGCCATTTATTAGTTAATTAATATTCTGAATAAAATACGTGAAAATCATTCGTCAATGCGTCAGACGCAGATTGTTTAACTAGTCATTGGTAATTTCGTTTATTATCTAGTACTATTTGACTTATTACATTTGTCATTAGTTGGCATTGTACTTGATACTTAACAAATTATTGTAAATGACTATTCCAAACCACCATTGATAAATTAATTGAAAAAATTGTAAAATATGTTTTTTTCGTGAAATTCTCATATCTTTTGTTAATTTTTATCGAAAATATTTTCATCATCACATGGAATTTCACTCATGGATTGAATTTGTGAGCGAATTGCGTGTTTGAATGTGTGAGTCGAAAAAAAATTCAGTACGAAGTGGTAAACGGTTAAAGTCGGTCAGACTCTTGGGCAGTTTTCAGTGAATAGCACGGGATCTGAGGGAGATAGGACAACATTTGTTCAATTAATTTTTGGTGAGAAAATTGAGAGGTATAAAAAAGGTATTGGCAAAAATCGTCCTATTTTTATTAGGTACCAAGATATTTCTCGAAAACTGAACGAGAAACCAGCACCCTCGCTACTGACATATACCTTGCTAATTTGTTTTCTAATGGGAAAGATAATGTTGAAATAATAAACGTTTGTATTATATCTTTGGATTAATGTATGCTTTATTTGTGATCCTATATACACTGAGTTATTGATTTTAAGAGGATGATTGTGCCTCGATCTGTGCCAGCTTTTTCGCCTCCTGCTGGGCCTTGAAAAGTTCTAATAATTTTTCTGTCGCTGTCTGCTCGTGAACTACTACATTTCCAAGGGTAGCCTGGAGAGAAATTAAATGAATAGTCAGATACCAGCGTGTCACTGTCAATTGGCATAGACAACCACTTATGTTCATAATTTTAGTCGACACTTACATCTGGGAATTTTGTGATATTCCATGCTGGATCTTTGAAGGTGTATGGGGTCCATGCACCCTGAATCGTTGGGAATTCTGTGTGGATCATCTTTCGTAGTCTTAACTGGGATCCATCCTTGGCCTGCGTTCTCAAGAGTTCAATCCACTTGATGATATCCTCCTTTGGGAAGTTCGCCACGCTTACCCAGTGTCTCTCTCCATTAACTAAAAAAAATTACCTGACTCGGATGGATTCTTTATTATTCTCGTTAAATCAATGTTTCAGTCTAACTCACGATATTCTGCCAAAAGCACTGGATTTCGATGTCTTCTCGGCTTGACATACACCACAACTCCAGGATTGTCCTTGGCAAAGTCGAGGAGATTATTCTCTAGAAAGTCTCTGCAGGATAACATCGACAGAAAATTAATTTTGAGGTTAGGAAGGTCCAGACAGTACAACTGTTTCTGGTAAGAAATAAATGCATTGTCAACGAATGCTTGTTGACAATTAATGTGACGACTCACCTCAGTCCACGACTACTCCCCTGACTTTTACAGAATTTCAGAGTTATTCTCTGCAATTGACCGATGTAACGACCCACACCGTTGGCCAATGGGGCTCGCAAGAAGCCGGACTGTATCCCAAGCGAGTGATTCATGATTGCAGAATTTCACGGCGGGCAATTAATTAAATAAAGAGCAACTATCACCCAAGTGTCGTAACAGCTATAATTTTTTTTTTAGAAGAGCAGGTATTACACTAATAACAACACTGGGGCTGCTGCACGCCCGACCTTTGCGGTGGGTAAATATATCTCACTGACATCTGGACGGAATGCCAGATGAGGAGATAACTTACCAGAGGACTCTGGACAAACTCACAGATTAAGAAAAAAAAAGTAAAGAACCAATTAATTGTTAAGCGGTCGGTTGACACGTGCGGATCAAATTGGCGATAAATACAAATTATAATTTAAAACAAAAATGACGAATGGCTGAGGTAGAGCCAGATCTCATAATAAAATGAAAACAGATAAACAGCAGATAATTTGAAGCTATCTAGCACGTGATTAGCTGTAATAAAAAACTGAATGATAAACGGCTCAGGTAACGAACAAGTTGAGAGACATGCTTGTTATGCCACCTCCTCGGCAACAGGTACGTTCAAGTCTTGAGGGACCTTGAATTGTTTTCGGCTTTGCAAATGAGCCAGAGGACGCCTGGAGCCTAATTGGCAGTGCAATCAGTTCATCACAAATTGAATTCCACTCCGATCTTCTAGATTTCAATTGTATGGAAGGATATTCTTATATAAATAATTGAAAAAGTTGCTCATTTATTCTGAATTGAAAATACAAAAAATTCGAAAATTCATACAGCAATATTTCTAATAACATACATGGCTTCATTATCACAACCGAAGAGTAGAGTCGATCTGTCGATGTCGATGCTGTTAATGGGTTTGTGCATTGGCGCACACAGAGCTGAAACGTTCATTTTGCCATCTATTCCTCTGGTCGTCAGCCAGTGACTCTCGCCACCCTCTGAAACCCCAGTAATTGCAATCAAAAATTAATTAATCAAAAATAAAAAATCTCTACATTACTCGTTTTAATCCTTTAATTCAATAGAGTAAAAGTACTTTAATTCTATCGAACAATTACCCAGCTTGAGCTTTGTTCCTTGAATGTCATTCCAATGCCACAACTCGCCATTAACAGAACACGTAAATAAGTTGTCCGGCCGATCTGGGTGGAACATCACTTCTGCGATAGCTCGGGAGTGAGCGAGCAGCTGAGAGATCGGGTAAGTGCTCTGTCGAAGGTCCCAGACGCTCAAACTACCGTCGCCACCACCTGCTGCCACGATATGCCTCTGGGTTGGATGATGGGCAATGTCTGTCGCCTCAGTCTGAACAATGAATTAATTTTTTTTGTTTTAAATACATAAAGAAAGGTCGGAAATATCCCTAGTAGAATTGCTGAGAATTCCAACAGAATTTGAATGCCCGTCCTACCTTCAATTGATCCGGTAGCATGAAGGTCGTGGCTGGGGTATCTCGGTCGTTCCTCAGGTCCCACAACTTCATGTGACCCCTGCTGTTACTGGTGAGGATCTCATTGTGCCTCAGAAAGTCGATGCAAACGAGGGAACAGCTGTCGGCATTCTCTATAGTCCTCACAGGTTTCCTCTCCTGGGCCGTCAGGAGGTTTATCCTCCCGTCCTCTCCGACAGTCGCAATGTCCTGGTTGAATGTTGTTAGAGCTGTACACGAGGCGTGCTCGCCAGTGCTGAACTGGTGGATGAACTCCCAGGACATGAGCTCCCTGAATTCACCAAAAGGAGACTCATTTATTCCCAGGAGTTTCACTGAACCGATGGAGGACGAAGTTACGAATGTATTTTTGTCTACAAACTGATTTATTTCAATTTTAATTAATTCTGGTGAAGTGGTCTGGGGCTCTGGTCGCACAATTGCCAAAACATTTAGTTGGAAATAATTACCTCAATTTCCGTGACGTCCCCATAAAAATCGTACGTGGAGTCCACCACTGGGTACGTTTCGTCGTCCTCAGAAGTCTCAAATGTCCAATGAATTATATGATTAATCTATTTCCAATTAACAAAAAATAAATCATCAAGGAATAACAACTAATCGTTATTTTTTTATGAATATCCATGTCGACTTAAAACGTTTAATCAGGTCACTAGTCAATTTGTAATAAATGTAATAAATGTTGAATAATTGCCGGTTAAGAATATTTATTAGCAATTCACAGTTACTGAGGTTAACTCACCGGATTGTCCCAACTGCCAGTAACAAATGACTTGGCCTCTGTGAAATCCTCCTTCCGCCATCTAATTTTGGAAATTTTTTCAGATGTGAAGGTTCCCTGCACATTTTCCCCCATTTTACAATTAACTATTTAATAATTAGGACGTAAACAAAAGAGGAGAAGCTACAATGGACATCTCTGTAGCTTACAATGTCTTTATTCAACGATTGTATTTCTCGCAGAAGGACACATGTTGCCATCTCTGAAGCTAAACTGGAACTCGTGAGCCATCTCTACCCTATCGACACTTTTTGACCAACAGCAGATGAGGTATGGACAGATGTGATATATGGTTTACAAGAAAAATCTGCAAAGATCGAATAAAAATCTAAGTAAAAAGCACATGAGGATCTCCTTTTGCAGACATTTTTCTCAGGATATTCATTTTATTTTCTGCAAATAATTCTAATAGGAGAGACCTAACCTAGGAAAACCCCTCCACGCTCTGCAATGAGACTGAGCAATTTTACTATGGCCCCCACTCGTTGGGACGAAAGGTCGAGCTCACAAAAATCTACCTCGAGGGTCTCTATGAAAATAATGTACAAACTTGTGCACTGTAGTTGACGAATCCCTTGTACTAGTTCCTAGTTATTAGTTCTCGACTGAAAAATATGGTGCTCGTGACCAGGACAAGCCACTAGAGTTCAATGATGATCAAGTGATCTCCATTCGATTAAAATCAACGAGATAATTGATTCGTTCTTTTTGTGTCTCCGTTTTTTTTTCGAGCTTTATGAATGAGTTCCAAAGTTCACCATTGACTGAGTTAAACCGATTGTGATTGCAGTTAACTCCATTCCATTCGTCCATATACACCATCAGTGCCCACAGGAACTAGTCTATATCATGTCTGAAAATCAGTCTGTCAGTCCTGTGAAATATTTCATCAGCGGAGGAGTTGGAGGGATTTTTACAGTCGTCACTGGGCATCCTCTGGATACAATAAAGGTAAAGTTACGTAAGTAAATTAAAAATGTCATTGGATGCAGAAATTGGCGAGCTTCTTAATTAATTAATTAATTAATTTGCCAAGGTTCGCCTGCAAACAGCACCGAAACCAGCTCCAGGTCAATCTCCTCTCTATACGGGGACATGGGACTGTGCAACAAAAACCGTCTCCAAGGAGGGCCTCCGCGGACTCTACAAAGGCAGGTTTTCACAATTATTACAGCTGTGATTGAGTGAAACGTTACTAATTAATTTAGTCCTATCTGTTGAACATTGAATGCAGTAGTGAAGTGATAAAACGGATAAGTCGATTAATGCCGTACCAGATCTCTTAAAATTTTGATAACTTGTATCTAATTTTTTTTTAAATTAAAAATGGCGACATTGTCTCCGAAGTGTCATTATCTAGATGAATAACGACCCCCAGTTAATTCTCGAGTCTCTCCCCAGTTCCGTTTTATTTATTGAATGATGATTTTAGGTATGGGAGCGCCTCTCACCGGAGTTGCGCCAATTTTCGCCATGAGCTTTTTAGGATATGGAGTTGGCAAGAAGCTCCAACAAAAATCCGATGACGAAAAATTAACGCCACTGCAGTTATTTTACGCTGGTGCCTTCAGTGGTATATTCACGACAACCATAATGGCACCTGGTGAACGAATCAAGTGCCTCCTGCAAATTCAGCACGGACAAGCAGTGGTAAAATACAATGGGCCAGTTGACTGTGTGAAACAGCTGTATAAAGAGGGCGGAATAAGGAGTATTTATAAAGGCACTGGGGCTACACTTCTCCGAGGTATGCAGGGAATAGATTAATTAATTAATGATAAAATTGTCTATTAGAATATTCAGTTGAGTAACTGAGCATTATTCACTCAGACGTTCCTGCCAGTGGAATGTATTTCTTGACATACGAGGGTATCCAGAGGCTCATGGCTGAGGACGGCAAGAAATTGAGCCTTTGGTCAACAATATTTGCCGGTGGTTGTGCAGGAATTGCCAATTGGGTCATTGGGATGCCACCTGATGTACTGAAGAGTCGTTTCCAAACAGGTAGGTTAGCTGTTTAGTAAGAATCCAGGAATTGCAAAATTATATTGTCCGAAAAATTGATTTGTTTGTTTCCTCGTTGCCAGTAATTCCATAATTACGACAGATTATTACATTAATGACATTTACGTATTGAAAAAAATTGCAAATGAAAAATGAGAAATTTTATCTTTCCGATATTTGGTTTTTATCTTGTTGTCAATTTTGGGAACAGAAAAAGACGTCTGGATGAAAACAAGTTTTTTATTGTTGCGAATGCAAGTGAAAAGGGCAAAAGGGCGAAGACTACACGTCTTATTTAATTAAAATTGTATGCAAAATACAATAATTAATAGTATTTCTCACAATGTGCTCAACTTCAGCACCAGAAGGAACTTACAAAGGGATTGGGGACGTGTTCAAACAGCTGATGCGTGAGGAAGGGCCACGTGCACTTTACAAGGGAGTCGTGCCAGTAATGCTCCGAGCCTTCCCCGCCAATGCCGCCTGCTTCCTTGGTTTCGAGCTTGCCCTGAAAGGCCTCAACTGGGCGGCACCCAATTTATAATGCATTATATCACATATCAGTGAGAAAATGATAGAGTGAATTTATTTTCAATTTGTATGAGTTTTTCTGATTCGTTAAGATCATCATAAATTTTATATACAGAGTTGAACTCTTGTCTTCAATGAAGCACAATGACTTACTGAAAATATAAGAACAATTTTTAGCAAATAAAATTTTTCTACCATTCACAAACGAATGAAAGAATCTAATAAATATTAATTGACTCACGAAGCAGTGGATACATTACACATTTGGTAGTTTTATATTATCGCATTTGATAGAATTTCTAGTTTTCTCAAGTGGCCTTTCGCAGGTCAACGACAGTGACGTTGGCCATTGCATCGAGCTTGCAGTGATCCGCATGCTGTAATTAATACAAGTTAGGTATCAATTTGATGGACTCGTTAAAACTATTCTATTGTTACATAAAAGTCCATTTGATAATTACCGTATAAAGAGATTTTTCGTTGGGATGTGGATGAAAGCCAGTAGCTCTACAACGAGCTATGAAATTTAATCCATGCTCAGGAGTTAACATGAAGAAGCCCGTCCTGAAACCCCAGTGAATTACAATGCTGATCAAATAATCATCAGAGGATAAATTACGATTTTTGGAAGAACTCACTCTTCGTATTTCGGCGCACAAACAACAGCAATTGCTTCCGCCATCATCAGCTGATAGGCACAGTGTGTGTGGAGATCAACGCTGGAGAGAAATGCCGTCTGGGTGGGATGGGTCTGTATCAAGAATAATTAATTAATAATTACTTTTGAGAATTCAACATAAAATGAAACTCAATATATTTTGTTTTGTCCGTTGTCGAGATATCTGTTCGTTGTGTTTCTTTACAAAATTTCTCGGAAACTGCAAAACGATTAACAGTATAGAGAGACAGAAATTATTGTTTATCCATTACTCACGTGAATCCATCCCAAGGTAATAAGACTGTGTTGATCTTGGTAATCAAAAATATCTTCCTCATTGTGTGTAACACACGAGTCTGAGGACCCCATTTGTTGTGGAATGAGTAAATGAGTAACAAATAATTGATTTCTGACTAAACTCCCGGCCAAAATGCCACAAGTCTCCTTGTTATTGGCAGTATTCGCACGAGACAACTTCAAGAACTCAGTCATCATCCTGGAGGGCATAGTCATCTGCCTCAAACCGAACTTGTGAGTAGGAAACGCCGGCTTCAAGGAGCGATCGAAGGCCGGAAGATTTGAGTCATCTGCCTTGGCGAATGGAGTTGGCTCAAAACGATCACAATCACTGCTCGGCGTTGCAGATCGATAATTCGCAGTTTTATCTTCCAACTCACTCGCTCGGAGTCTCTCTTCTTCCTCCTCTCGTTTTCGCTGTTGCATCAATCTCTCACTTAGCACAGCTGCCTCCAGCTTGTACTGCTCCAATAATTGTTTCTTCAATTTTTCAGCTGTCGGAATTATCTGCTTCAGCATTTCCTTATTTTTAAGTTTCTCCGCTGCTGACACCTGGTTGTACTCAGGATGATCTCGTATTTTCTCTAAGAATAAACTATTAATACTGTTAATTTCAGATTAATCGACGAGACCTGGAGGATAAAGGACTTTAACATTTTTTTTAATCGCCCTTTTTTGGCCAATTTACCAAATTTTAGTTGAACAAATAAGAAATCATTTCCAAATATGAGGATTTTACCCAGAGTCTCATCAACAAATCCACAATTTAATTGGAGTGATATTGCAAGGGTTCATTAATGATGTACTTACGTTAAAAATTTAATATATAATGCGTATGCTGGCTCCAGATTTCCCTCCTTCAAGTAGACAGCTGCCATTCTAATCATTTGAGTTCCTGATCGATAATACCTTGAACATCAGAATGAAAAAAATTCAGTACTACTCAATGAAGTTTTATTTTTCCCTCGATGTAGTTCCTTAACTTACATTATAGCAGAATAATTAAGGTCGACATTAATGGCAGATTGTTGATCAGTGAGGTATTTTAAACGCCTGACTGGATCGGTGATGGGTGGATCTTCTTTTGAAATATTTTTTGTGCTTGCAGACTTGTCTCTTTCTCTGCTCATAATTGCTTACTGAAAAAAATATCGGTCTTTCATTAATAATAATTATCACGTACTGAATGACTCGGTGGCACACAGAAAATTAACAATACAATAATAATAATAATAATAATAATTCTAGGACTATTTACCTGGTCGGGATGACTCCTTGCAAAGTGGAATGTGGAATTTTTTGTACTGCATAAATTCAATTGTCATCAAAAATAAATCCTATACGATTATGATTTTATCCCTTTGTATGAGTCATAATAAAAAAAGAGCTGGCTGAAAGTAGCTGCGAACGACAGGGTTCGAAACGGGGCACTTTGAGGGCACCTCATATGGTTACGAGTCTGATAAAAAGTTGAGTGAAGTGGGTAAAATGATTGAAATTATTCATTACTACTTGGCACTTTTTTAATTAATATCTAGGGATTTAATAGAGATGGCAAATTGTTTGTCAAGACCTTTTTTGTAGAGCCAATTGAGAGCTATAAAAAATTTGTTACAAAAAATCAGAAGCTCGCTCTGATTCGCTAAAAGGTTCGAAAACTCTATCAAAAGAGATCAATTGGAAGGGATTTATCAATTCACAATTGAATTGAATAATCTTCCCTTCAAAAAAGTCGATCGCGTCCATCTATTGGTGATTGTCAGGGCCGTAACGCACAATTGACAGGGCCCACCAATAGACGGGTTTCTCAGCAGCCTGCAACTGCCTTCAGACGCCTGCAAAAAAGGGGGGTTATGTCAAAACATTTGTGCCGCAAGGCAGCGCTTAGGTAGAATTTGCACTCTCTCCTTTCCCTCTTTCTCCCTCTCATTGAATTAAATGGGCGGCATTTCTAGGGGAGACAAAGATTGGGAATCCCTTTCATATCCCCCTACTCCGGAGAGTTGACCTGTCAAATAGTCGAACGATTGTTTGTATTCTAAAAATTCATATTTTCATTTCATCGACCAATCACTCCACGATCTTCAAATTAACCAGTGGCACTACGGTCTCAAGGTGTGTTGTGTATGTTGCGATTGATATATATCTTGTTTGGGGTGGAATAACGATACCCTTCCACTCAGTACCAATGCAATTTCGGACATTGTTGGCCCTTTTTTTCTGCAACGCCGGTGCTTGGACTCCACCTCGGACTCAAATTAATTGACAATTATTTGCGTCTTTTGTTGAACTGGATGGTAGGGAATCAATTGATCCTCTAAATTTCGAGTTCTCAAGTGCAATCGAAGCAATGAAAATATATTGATTGAAGAAGGTGTTTGGGGTGAACTAGCACGAGGTGTCTCACTTAATTTTTTTTAATGTTTTCCTTAACCTCGTATTAAATCGAGTGCTCAATTGTTGATTAATAATCGTTTTTAAAAACTATTATTCCCTTTGTCATGTCCTTTTGAACAGGAAAAGGGCCGGTCTGGGCAATTGAAGACCTGGAATTGATGACATTGGGGGTTGGTTGACGAAGAGGAGGAATCATGGAGCAAACTATGAATGAAAAGGAGGAGCTTGTTAAGAAATCTCTATTCAGCTTCGTGAGGAAGCAAGTGCCTACTGCACAATTAAGGTGACGTAAAATTCCATTGACATTGCTGCCCTTGCCTCTGGTGTTGTGGAAATTTTATCGACACTTACTGTCGAACTTTTACAGAAAATACCAAATTCTGCACAATTTTCACCCATTTTTTTTTCATTGAAAAATCGTGGAATAAAACAATTTTCAAGATAAAATGTGTTTCCTCTACAGTTTAATTGATGACATAGTTCTCTCCTATGTCGTTTCAATGGTCGAAGAGAGTGCACTGGAGGAGGACTTGGATGTTGAGGGACTGTGTGAAATGGTGTCCGCTTGTCTTCCGGAATTTTCGACAATCGAAAAAGATGCTGTTTCCAAATGGCTACTGGACGTGGAGAGTGAACTGCGACAGGACACAAAAGGCTCCAGCGATTGCCAAGCACACGATCCACTCGGTCAGCTGAGTCTGGCGGCTCTCTTGCCTCCAGATTCCCAGAGAATGCGGGTCCATCACGTTTGTGAAACGAGTGATGCTGGTAGTGATTCCAGTGGGGAATATTTCACTGAGGTAATTTTCCCGTCTTTGTGCAATAAAATCCTAATAATTTCAGAGTTTTAACATTGTAATGTTTAATTGTCTTTGAAGAAATTATATGGACTATTTGTCTAACTATTTACTCCCATTTTGTTCACACAGCAGCAGGAAGCCTCTTGGCATGAGGTCTCCCTCTTACAGGAGATGTTTCCAGCAGCGAGTCCCGCTGAAATCCGTCATTGTCTTGCCATTGCCGATGGCGACATTACTAAAGCTGCTCAACTTGCACTTCACAGACAAGAAGCTGGTCAAAGCATTACCAGTAACCTCACTTATTTAACGGTAAGTTTGTCTAATATTACTATTATTATTATTTATTATCCATATATAGCCGATTAGGTTTTTTACATTTGCGGTATCATGGGCCGTCTTCCTCTCCAACCATGTGGCATTGTACCCCAGGAGCTGTACTCCATGCACAGACTCTCCTGGTGACCAAGGGAAACCATGGAAAACCTTGGCCGACATGACGAAGTTTGTCTAATATTAAATTATAATATAGATTTGTTGGGTTTTTTGGTGGATGATCAAATTTATTCTTATTAGTTATTAATTTTCCTGAAAAATCGTCATCCTGAAATTGCCGAATTGTCCCACTTCAATAGGATCTCTTGGAATCGTTAAATTCTACGAACATTTGGTCCTCCAAACGATCTTCCACCAAGTTCTCTGTGATAACGATTTTGATATTTTTCTTCTGCAGCCAAACAGACGTGGAAAGGCTAGTGTTAACGATGATGAGCTGAAATCCCGCATAATCGCCCGCTACAGCTACGTGGATCGTGACGATGACTCTCGTGAACATCGTCCAGTTACCCCAAAACGTGAGCCAAAAAAATTGGTTCGCTATCTGGATAATAAAATTGTAAGTGTCAAGGGGGAACGTTATACGGAGATAAGACGCGGCGGTGAGGACGAGGACGGTAACGAGGGAGGCAGAAAGCGGAATCACTGCCGTCCGTAACCAGTAACCCTGCCTCCACCCCCTGATCCACCCCCTTGGAGGCATATTTGATTCTCAATGTTTTTTTTTTCTCCCACGTATGACGTAGATTCACTCGTCGTTTTTCCTTTGCACTGCAAACGATGAGAAATATTTGTTTTTCTTCAAAAAAAAAAATCGATTATTTTTTGTCACTCACACTTTCAAAAAGAAACTGTAACTCATTTACATTTTTCAATCTGCACATTCAGTGAATTTGATTATAGGGAGAGTGAAAAATAGTCTAATCAGAATTGTTTTCCGTGAAAATAAAAAGGAGTGGAGCGAGTGACGGGTAAAATCTTCCCCTGAACAGTTAATTTTTATGAAAATTCAGTGGATCTGAGGGGGGGCGGGGGGGAGTACTCGCAGTCGTTCCAGGTAGCCTTCAACTGCGGTTAATTTCATTCCAACCGGATAATTTTTTGGGGGTATTGGGTCAAGTGTTTGACCAGGAAAAAAAATGAATTAAAGGTAACTGGACAGAAATGTAATTATCGTTATCGAGCGGAACGAGCGTAAAGTGCCACTGATTTGGTGAAATTCAGTTTAACCATCGCAAAGAGCTAATAAATATTGAATGAGCTGTGTAACAGCAACTGCAGACAAACTATTGTGGGAGTGAATTAGATAATCATTCACTGACAACATCGCGTTTGAGAGGCTCAGCATGAAAGTGGACTGGCTAGTGTAGTTTTTGCTTTTCACATCACATGATTTTCTATGTTTTATACTCTATTTGTCATTACCTTTTTTTTTTTCTTGCGACTGATATCCTGTATAGACTTTTGTACGTTATAGTTATTCTAAGATTTTATTTTGTTTTGTTTTGCAAAAATAAACCCCCTCACAATTTAATGCACATCAGTCTGCTCCATACCGTTTTAGTATTCTCATGGGCTCTCATTCATCAAGTAACTGGAATAGTTGATACAATATATGTGAATTCTTTGAGAAAAAAAATCTCTGTAATAATCGTGAGTGAAAACTCCATCCCATAGTTCTTAGGAGTATATCCAATTAAGTGAGCTCACTAAAACAAAATATTTCGTTAGAATTTTCAATCCAACTTTTTTATCAATCCATGTGTTCAATCATTATTCACAATATTCTATCGATTTTCTCTCTTTTACAGATAATCAAGAATCAAAATGATTATTAATTGCATAATAATACGATGTTAAATCACTATTATCATTGAAAGTCGTTTATTCGTCGTCGGATAACGACGAGAGCATGCAAATCCACCACAGCCGCGCTATCATTTCTCGTAACTTGAATATTAGTCAATAAGTGAGATCAATCACTTGGCATGCTTCATTGACAGTACCACATTTGCTTGACCAAGTCATACAGTTCGCTGAATAAATTCATTTGATATTTAAAACGTACGATGTTTTGTATGAACATCCTGTCGACAGAGATTGTACAGTGGTCCTTCCATATTTTTAATAATACAACAATCCATATTTGTGGAATTTGTTGTTATCCCATGTTAAAATGGGATATTTTCGCTTATTAATTTTATAAACTTATAATATTCTCTCCCATTGCATAATTTGCAATAGAAATCTGTTGTCTGATATTCGAATTTAATTTGAGGATATGAACCTCCAAAAATGTCTTAATTTGTGAAAATAATCAGGAATTACTTTTTCTGTGGACTTGTTCTCAATGGAAAATATCGTAGAAATAAAAAAGTAAAAAAAAGTGTAATACATAATTTTATCCGGATAATATGGTATTGGCACTGAAGTATGTCAATACCTTGGCGAAATGTTGCTTCTCCTACGCCATATTATTTAACAGTATTACTATTGTTACAGCGGTTGATTATAAAAACATTCTTGACTATTATCGGGTATACTAAGAGTGCGAGAAAACTTGATACTATTCGAGAATAACAGCCGGATTTTATCGCCGACTGTTATTTGTTTTTTGATACACTGAGCAATTCCAAATGTTTGGAATTTTTCCAAAAAAAATTTTTTCAAATAAGACTTTCGCTGCCTCTATGCTTTATTATGTCGTAGAAGAGAATTGTCGCTTTTATTTCACGTGTATCTGATTCATTGAGTCTCAATGGAGTGAGTATATTAGAATAATGCATTTTATATTTCATTTCGTCACGAGAAAAAATAGAAGGATAAAATGAAAAAAAAAATAATGTTAACATTTACCAGGTGTGTAGAATAAATTCCAAATCATTAGAAGTCTTCACGTAGTGAGCAGTGATATTCTTTAGGATATAAAGAAAAAACATAAGTGTAGATGTTTCACAGTGGGCCGGTCCTTGCCGTAGACGTAGGTATAAAGAATTAAAAACTGATTAGAAATTATCATAGATGATAAATACTATTATATTATATGTACAATTATGATGAAAAAAAAGTGGTGAACAATACCGAAATCATTGGAACTTAGGTATTGATTAAAAGAAAAATGTTTAAAAAGTAAGGGGGAAAAAAATTGAAAGAAAACGTTTTTTGTAATTGAGCAACTGAGCAACTTTTGGAAAAATGATCAAACATTTCATTTCACTCATTCTTTTTTTCTCCGATTATGAGAGATCTCAACTGCTTCGACTGTTCCCTGCATTGATATTTACATATATATATGTCTATATATATATAAATATATATATAGATATAGATGTATTCAGTGATCGTACCTTTATTATAATGATTACCATAAATGTAGTGGTAGATGAGAATGATTGTGAACCATAAAGAGAAGTGGGAAAAATTACAATTGTGATCGTGAAATTTGCAAATTGTAATTATTCTATGCCAATAATGTGTACAGAATGTATCGAGCATTTCGATTTTCTGGTATATGAACAAAAAATAAGTGTAAAAAACGTTGTAATTCTTTTCCATTGATATTTTTTCTTTCATTGTGAAAAAAAAAACTGTATTTATGTCGGCTGTAATTTTTTTTTATTTTCTGAGAGCCATGAATGATTTAAGGATTCAATAAAAATAGTAAGAAAAACAAAAACCAGTACACGAGAAATCTTCAACAATTCCTTTTACTCAAGTTTATTCATTGATTTATTCGCCTCCTTTGGAAAATTACAAAGAAACATGTTTGAATTTGATGAAATCGTAGTCCACTCCATCGACGTCCAGTTCATCCGTGAATTATAAATAATATTAATACCTTCTACAATCTTGTATGGGACAATTATAATTGAATGAATTTTGAGAAACTATTTTACGAACTCGGAGAGTGAGAAAAAATCACACAAAATTGTCAGCTTAAATTAATTAAGAGAAGCCATAGTTGAAAATTTGGCGACGTTACACTTACTAATCCCCGAAGAAAAAAAAAAAAAAACAAAATGATGATGTAAAAATGGTAGAAAAATGCCAGTCTGTGCATAATGAAAAAGAGAAAAAAAATATTAAAAGAAAAAATAGGGTGAATGTTCGAATGAGTAACTTCACTTCTTCTTTTTCCTCGGTTTGTCTTGCGGTGCGGGTAGATTCTCCTGCTTTCTCTTATTAGTCGGCTTAGTTCCCACATTACCGCCCTTCTTCCGTCTCTCCTGCCTCTCTCTCTCCTCCAACTCTTGATTCTCCCTCTCAATAAGTGTTATCAGAGTATTACACCTTCGTTGTAATTCCAGTGCAGTTCTGGACTTGACGAACCAATCGAATCTAAATTGCGGAGCAGACCTGACAGTGGCTCTGAGCTCCTCGTAAACATTTTCCTTGTCGAATCCAAGTTTATGGAGCATGCATACTAAGAATCTATCCTCCTCCTCCGTATAATTTTTCCCCTTATTAGTGCCATATGCTATACGCAGCTGATGAAAGGGTGCCCTATACCTGGCCATTTTGGCATCAAGTGCTTTCTTGATACCGGCACGTCTCTGAATTTTCGCCTCGCCGCGTTCAATCTGCGCCATGACTCGATCAATGTCCTGAAGCTCGTGACAACGCTCCCAGAAGACAGCCGAGTACTCCATCACTTCCTCCGGTGTTTTTCCCTCAACTTCCTTAGCAATATTCTCGATATCATCTCTTCCATATTTCTCATTGGCCTTGATAAACTGATTGAAGTCTCGTTTTGTCCAATTAGTAAATCCCTGAGTAAGTAATTTTTCCTTCTCCGTGACCTCCTCGTCAGTGAGTGGTTGGGCGTCATCGATCTTCCTCTGCTCTTCCTTCTGCACTCGTGCAGCCTCCGAACCCAATTCAGGATTTTTCGGTACTTTGTAACCAACAGTCTGACGGAAATAATAAATCTCCTGATCCAGTAGTTCAAAGAGTCTCGGTGGAAAGAACTGGAAGTCTTGAACGATGGGCTGCTTGGGTGGTCTAGGTGCTTTTGGAGCTTTTGGCTCAGAGACCCGAAGAGCCTCTCTGAAATATGCATCAACAGCATAATTAGCTTTTCTCTCACGTTTCGGTGGCTCAATCCAGTTACCAATGCCCAGTATCTTCTGCTTCTCACGATAATCCTCCCCCTCGAATTGATAGACTGAATCCGTTGGTGCATCCACAGTGAAATTCCTCAAGGAAGACTCCCCCAAGGTCTCCAACTTCTGCTTCATCTCCTTTGTCTTGAGTTCACCTTTCTCGAGAATTGTATCAATATCTTCATCAGTTATTGCACTGTCTTTTGATGCAAATACAGCATTGGCGCCATGCCTGATCATATTCAACATCTCATCCTTGTTCAATGCCGTTTGTTTAGCATCAACAAGTCTACCCTGCTGAATAACCAATTTATCGAGTCTCAATTTCACCTCGGCACGTTCAACAATTTTCTCCTCAACAGTATTTTCCGTGATAAATCTGAAGACACGCACTTGCTTCTGCTGTCCAATTCTGTGTGCTCGATCCATAGCCTGAAGATCCATCTGTGGATTCCAATCGGAATCATAAATTATGACAACGTCAGCTGTTGCTAAATTAATACCAAGTCCACCGGCACGTGTTGACAGCATGAAAATAAATTTCTCACTGTTCGGTTCATTGTACTCATTGATCTGACGCTGACGATCCTCGTGGGCTGTATTACCATCTAGACGACAGTACTGGAAGTTCCTCCAGTGACAGTAATCCTCCAAGATGTCCAACATCCTCGTCATCTGGCTAAATATCAATACTCTGGACTCTTGCTGCTGCAATTTGGGCAATAATTTATCGAGAATAACCATTTTACCGCAGTTGTAGACCAGATGCTCGTCAGTCGTGTAGGGTGGACCTGGTTCAGCTCCATCGAAGAGATACGGATGATTACAACACTTACGAAGTTGCATTAAAATATTTTGTAGTCTCATCTTCTCAATTTTACCCGCACCATTGACAATGTCAATGTCTTTCATGAGTACTTTTGTATACCACTCCCTCTGCATTTTGCTCAGTCCAATGTACACCTTGATCTCCTTCTTGGGTTTGAGACCCTTCTCCACTTCTGCCTTCAAACGTCTCAGTAAAAATGGTCTGAGAACTGCGTGCAGACGCTCCACCAGCTGATTATCGCCCAAAAAGCTATTGGTATTGAACCACGAGTCAAAATCATCAGAACTGTTGAATACATCTGGCAGTAAAAAATTGAGAAGTGCCCAGAGCTCATGGAGATTATTCTGCAGTGGTGTACCAGTCAATAGCAAACGATTGGCAGTTTTGAATTCCCGCAGAATCTCCGAGAGCTTTGACTTTTCATTCTTGATCCTGTGGGCCTCGTCAATTACCATGTATCTCCAGTTGAATTTCTTGAATACCGACTTTTCCTTGATAACCATCTCGTAAGATGTCACACACACGTCCCACTCACCTGGCATCATAACGTCCCTGATGAATGTATTTCTCGTTTCGGCATCGCCAATCAGACACACAGCACGCAGTGATGGACACCATTTCTTGAACTCATTCATCCAATTGGCTAGTGTAGACTTTGGTACAATGACAATGTGAGGTCCTGGGATGCTGCGAAAGTTCTTCATATAACCAAGAAGTGAGATCGTCTGGAGGGTTTTTCCGAGACCCATCTCGTCGGCTAGAATACCATTGATTCCATTCTCGTACAGTGATATCATCCAGTTCAGTCCACGAATTTGATAGTCACGTAATTCACCAGATTTGATGTAGTGGGGAGAGGCCTCGAAACGTGTTGTAGGTGCAACATTTGTGTTACTCTCGGCCAAAAGCTCCTCGTCCTCCTCCTGCTCGGTTTTCCGGTGTCTGTGATCACTCGCATTGTCTGACGGTTTGAGGTTGGCCTCAGGCTGAACCTTCCTAGGACGTCCCGGGCGTACTTTCAGTGGACTGCCAGCTTTGTCCTTCTGGTTGTTGGTCATAAAGTGAGAGAATATCTCGGTTTGTTTGAGGAGATAGTCAAAACGCTTTGAACGATCTGTCTCCAATTTTGTCTCGAAATCCCCACCACGCGATGATGATGTACCTGCTGATGACTCGTTTGAGTTATCCCCGTTGTCACCGGGCTCACCGCCTTCCTCGGATTTCGACATTTTCACGATTACACTTGTTTCTCCTGCGTCGATTACCCTATTTATTTCCAGGGCAGGTGATCTTTTATTTGTTTAATTGTAATTTTTTTCGTGTTTTGTGTATAATTACCGGGCGCGCAATGCCAAGCTTACGATGGTATTATGCCAAATGTCGCCATTTTGGATTTAAATCCCTCCAAAAGTCCGCATCGCGGGTGAGGGACAGAGAGAGAGAAGGGGGTGACCGACTCTGGCGACCTCTCAATTTTTCCGGCGTCGCCATTGCACGCATGCGCGCCATTTTTTTATACACTTCCTTATATTCAGCCAATTCAAATGTAGATTTTGTTCGTCATTTCCACCCGTGGATGGTTTTTTATAATGCAAAACTATTTAATTACCGAGCAGTTCTTTTTATTTGCATTTTTTCCCCCCAAGATTTGACGAATTAAAATTCTCCAGTATTTCGCTTTTTTTTAAAAAGAAATTGTAGCTGAGGGTAAATTTGACATGAACTCCTCTCCAAATTAATTTAATAAATTATTAATTGATTTGAGAGATAAAGAAGGCAGTGAAAGGAACTTAGGATAGTTGTAGGGAGCGATTTTCACTGGAAAAATTTCAAAAACTGATAATGGGATGAAATTCTGTTGACTTGTCCAATTGACAATTGTCTACCGAATGGTTTCTATCGGTAATAAACTGGCAGAAACCCCGGAATAACTCGACAATATCTAAAATCATATATAGATCCAGACAATTATGAGTACTTGCGATCAAAGCGAGGATAAAGTGTCCGCAAACTCTTCGTGGAATAATCAAGTCAATACCTGTTGCCCTGGCAACGCTGGACTATTATGGATATCAACAATCACCCAAAGTGCTTCAGTAAGAATTTCGTTTCCCTGAGGAGTCATAAGATTCCGATCAACACAATTTAGCAAAATCGTCTTCACACTGTATCTAAATCTTCCAATTACAGGACAAAAAAATCCCTCTCACGTAATTAAATTCCTTCATAAACAAGTGATAATGCCACTAGTGGACAGTGTCTACTGCTCGAGACCCATTAATGTTCCCCCCCACCTGCCTCTGATTCTAAAACAATTCTGCAAAGCTGCTATTAGAACGCAACCCTATGATCTTCTCAAATGGTCAAGCGCTTATTTTCGAGCACTAGCTGAGGGAATTGAGCCCCCGACGAAGATCAGATTAGAGTATCCACTGCCAGGCACAATCTCAGGACTGACTTTGGGCTTTCTGAAAGTACTCTTGCGTCAATTCGGTGGTAACTAACGTCATTCTTGGAAGGGGAAAAAAATTAATCTCCAGCGGTATCCTGGGATAATAATAATGTCAATATTTTCCAAACAGATTACAATAAATTATTTCCCGTGGAATTGATTTTACGTCGTTGGGATGATTTATGTCTCGACCGTCGAGACCTAAACCTCATAATGATTATTGGAAGATTTCGGCACAAATGTCAAGTGAAAAAATTCCTCGCCATTGCTGTGGGGCTCCTAGGCACCAGTTTATTCGACACTATGCTCATGATTTGTGAATTATTCACGCTAGAACCTGATGGGGGCTCCGGGATGATTCCCATGAGTTTGTTCATGGAGCTCTACGGGTAATTTTGATGAAAAATTAATGAGGCCTGTCACTCATCAGTGAATAATTTGTTACTTAGATATTTGGCTGGTCTCAAGTGCGATGGGAGTAGGCGAGACGACACTGAAGATGATCCAAGTGAGTTTCTCATTGTCGATCGTCCAGGACCTTCAGCTCCTGCAATATCAGACGACTCCCGGGAGTATGTTGTGCCAAAACCCATTTCTTTAACAAGTCTGGATACAGATGTCGATGTAGAATTGGATTGCGATAACTCAACTGAAAATAATGACCACGAATCGTCCACCGATGTCCCCGAATCGAGGGATCTTCAGGTCGAAGGAGAAAATGACAAGGCGTTAGAATCAGTGAATCCAGCACGGGAATTGGAAGTGTCAGAGGACAATAGCGAATTACAGAGTGAAGGGAAATATGGGAGTGTTGATAAGCATCAGTGCAGAGAGGTGGAAGGAGATTTCCACAAGAGGGGGACGATGATGCCAAAGGAATTGTCTTCTCATTATCCAAATATTCCAGGTATAGTCGGCAAATTCTTTCCCTCTCCACAGGGTGTTCCAACGTCCAAACTTCACCCCGAAGTTGAGGATGAAATTCTGAGTGGACAAGTCCTGGGAAATTGATTTGATTTATTTACACTTCTAGTGAGAAATGAAAAAAGCCGAGCAGAGTTGATAAAATAGACATTTCTTAAATGCCAATGACTGATTGTCTTCGGTGTAGAGCAGACTCATTGATTGCTTTTTTTCCTGCAGGCATTGGTCCACGATTGACTTCGGAGCAGGTGGCAACAGTTGCAGTTTGGATGACGGAGTGCGCTCGACTCCAAGGGGGCATGATAGGTCCTCGTAATCTCCGGCACTTCCAGTGTCCACCTCTAGACCGTCAGGAATCACTTCCGTAGCAAAGACCGTGTCAAAACTACTGTTAATTTCTCAATAATTGAATTTATGCAGATTAATTTATAGTATTTATAGTTGTCATGTTGATAGAATGAACGATTATCATGTTTCCATAGTTGAAATGCTTTATATTTCAAGGTAAATATATTGTAGATATATTTACAAATTCAGCACAATTGAATGGTAGAAATAATAATTATTTCCAATAATGAAAAATAATGGTAAAAAAATTAGATGATTTTTTTTTCTCTGCTCGACTAGAGTTTCTTCCTTATTCCAATGGTTTGAGCAAATTCTTATTGTTCTCATAGCTGTTGGTTAAGATTTCATGTGATCGTATCACTGAATTTGATTATTCCCTTGCCCACAATTTCAGACGATTAAACTGGGGATCGATCTGTTGCGAAAAAATCGGCGTATTTGATGATTAAAAAAATGATAAATAGTGATTAAAATTAATATACAGACTAACGACAGTAAAATATTTCTAGCTCTTGTACGACTGGCTCTCCACTCGTACAGATCATCACGATGAGAGAATCTATTCCTGTACTGCGATGGTAACTCGAAACTACTTTTTAGAGGATAAATTGAACGATAAAAGTCACTCAAAAGTGCACGCACCACATCATTTTCACTCTTCCTGGAGGAATCTAAATCGTCATTGAGGCAGATAAATTTTTTCGGCTCTTGTCGTATCTCATCGAGGATTTGAACAGTCATCGATACGTTGCTAGTTAACATCTCGAAGATCTCCTTTTTACCAGCTTTCAAGATCTCGTGCTGGTACCGTTTCCTAGTGCCAAATCGATTGCCAAGTTTACTGGCAATTGCCTCACACTTAATTATCAATTCTCTCGTCACTATCGGCAGACTCGAGTCGAGATAACGCTCACCAGCTGGTACTTCTGGCATTGAGTCGACATGAATTTTTTCCGAGCAATTTTTTATAGAATTCTCAAATTTCAATACGAAACTGTAGTCGAGAGGTAGCACATGCATTCTAGATAAGAGTGTTCTTATTTCACGATCCGACCACGTGCCAGATCTGTCTGTATCAAATTTATCAAATAACTCACCAGTTGAGATGTGTGTTTTTTCACTTATCAAGTAGTAAAAATAGGAGAAGGCAAATTGCATGTCCTCAGATTCTCTGATCGAGTGTGCAGAGGTTTTCTCAAACTCACTGTGAAATTTTAAGTGCATCTCGTCGACTATGTGTTTATCCACTAGATGAGGCATGTGGGCTGGAACTCGACGTCGCTCAAACCCATATGCTGCATTATAGATTCGATTTACATAGAGCAGAGATTCAGCGTAAGTATCCAATCTCCTGGATTTACTCTTCAAATGACTTGGCCTCAACTTCTCAACGTGTTCATTGTCCTTCACATGCACGAGATTAATGATATCGTCATTTTTATTTTGAATAATTTTTCTATTCATTGGGTGAGCAAATTCGTACTTAAACGCATGACTTTCAGTTGTCAAGTCAGCCGTCGTGATATTGTCATTATTCTCAGAAGGAGTCACACCATTTTTCCTGTCTTTCAGCTCAATTTGATCTCGGTTTGACAATAAAATTGAGGCATTCGAGGTCACAGTTGTCACTGCACTGGAATTAAATTCCCGAAAAAAATCGTGATTCCGTTGATTCTTCAGGACCTCCAGCAATTTCAGGCTCTCTCGGTGTTTGTATTGATTACTCTGGAGTAATTTATAGGGATAATCTCCGTCCTCCTCGAGGACTTCACTCTCAGTTGCACTCGGCGTTGAGTTACAATCGCCCCCATCGTACTCACAATTAGTGGTATTGCAGGCTAAATCGCAGGAGCCATCGCCAACCCATGACCAGGGACAAATATCAGAGCAATCGGGTACCCACCAGGCGAGATAAACTTTCTGTCCACTGATCTGTGTCACAAAATCCTCAGGCCACACTTCACTCCCAAGTAGAACGTCATCATTGAAATACAGAAATTTGTCAGATAATCCTGGAATCCTGTGAATATGGCTCTCGATAGCAGGACTAGAGAATGTGGGCAGGTGGCTCTTGTTTGGAAAAATGTCATCATGAGTGATTAAAGTCATCCTGGGATTGTCCATATCCAGCCAATTGGGGATTTGCCCATTGGTAACGATGTAGACATGCCTCACCCACGGTGCATACATCTCCAACGATCGCAGGGAGTATTTCAGTTCGTCCTTGTCGTTGAATCTCGACGCTGCACTGTTGATGTTACCCACAGGCACATATTTCTTCAGATTTTCTATGAATTTTGGATCCGATCCATTGACCCACGTGTACACCACATCGATGGGTACGTGCTGACACAATTTCTTTTGAAATGATTTGCCGAGAATATTGTCGTTGAAAGAGTGAAACACAGCCTCGTATTTTTCTTTACTCCACGCCAGCCAAACCTGCATAAAAATAATGGGGTTTGAGTATTGAGTATTGAACAATATGCAGTCATAAACACCAGGATGCTTTTATAATGTGACAAAATATGACACATTCTGAATATTTCCCTACTTATAGACATTTTATAAAATCATATGTTTATTATTTATCTGAGGCTGTGAATGGAGTGTCCACGAGGGATGACGTCAAATGCTCATCAATAAGAAAAAGATAATTCTATTATTCTGACTAAGGAATCAAATTATTCTCGACTGCTGATGATTTCGAGTAAACTTGCTTGATTATTGACAGGTATTTTCACAAGTATTTGTAACTATAAAAAAAAAATTCGAGTTCTGTAATTTCTAACCTCTCCAAAGTGTATAATCCCAACGAAAATGCAGGTGAATGCCACCAGAATGATCAACAGTGAGTACTTGTGTGATAATAAATCATAACACCGTCTCTGTATCAATTTCCATGCACTCATTATACCAACGAGCAATTTCAAAGCGATTGTCATCGCTGTTTGAGTAATTCCAGTCGGTCCATTGACGACGCCGAATGATTTTGAGACTGCGTTCGAGCGCTGGCGCCATCCCCCCACCCCCCATCGATCTCGCGGCAGTCGCTCTACTCTGCTGCCAACTTCAAGGGGATGAACGTTAAAAAAAGGAAGGAGAGAGTTATATTTCTGCTTAGCTGGGATTGTTGTTTACATCCCCACAAAGAAGAAAAACTGTTTATCATTCAGTCACATCTACCCCTCCCTTTCGAAGAAGAAGAAGAAAAAGTTGCAAGAAAATTTTCAGTGTCATTAATCGTACATTAACACGCAATCCCCCCTCAGAACGAAGGAATTAATGTTAGAAAAATACTGATAACTCAGCAATATTGTGTTGTTGTTAGATATTTTTCCTATAGTAATTAGGAACTGGTAACTACAATTCAATATTGTCGTTTTTTTTTTATTGTTTTGACATTTTTGGTGAAATCAGTTAGTGATGAAGGTAACAGTGACAACTCTCGGGGACGATATATTCGTCCTGGACGTCAGTGAGGATCTGGAGCTGGAGAATTTCAAGGCATTTTGTGAAATTGAATGCGGTGTACCAGCTCCAGAAATTGTCATAGCTTTTAATGGTAGACCACTGATGGATGATAAAAAATCTTTAAAAGATCATGGAATCAAGGATGGCGATGCTGTCATTCTGCAGCACATGCATCAAAGTGGCGTTGACCTCAATCCACAGCCCGTAAATGGAGGTAAAGACTCGTAATACAATAAACTTAAGAGCCACATTGGAAGACAGTGAATTTTTTTGTGGGTTTTTTTTCTTCAGCTGTTCCTCTGCTGGACTTTGGTTCCATTAGAATACCTGGGGCGGCTTCCAGCAGCTCATCACCTGCACCCACCCAGAGGGCCCAGAATCCTCGGAGTGAGGACGATCCTGCTATGATTCGTGATATGTTCCTAGCTAATCCCGATCAATTGGCTCTGCTGAAACAAAATAATCCGAGACTGGCGGATGCTCTTCTATCCGGAGTTCTTGGTAATTTATAAATTACAGAAATTTTAATTTACCAATTCGAATTTATTGTTGAGAAATAGAGTGAATAATACATCGTTAAAGTCGTTTTTTGGGAAGCATTTTACTACGTTAAATAGAATACTAAAATACTGATGAATAATTTTACAGAAAGATTCTCATCTGTTCTCAAAGAACAGATCAAAGTCCGTGAAGAACGTCAGGCACAACGACTCAGAATGATGAATGCAGATCCATTTGACACGGAATCACAGAGACTAATTGCCGAAGAAATTCGACAAAAAAATATCGAGGCAAATATGGAAGCAGCTTTGGAGTACAATCCCGAGACATTTGGCACTGTCGTGATGCTGTACATAAATTGCAAAGTCAATGGTTTTCCCGTTAAGGCTTTCATCGATTCAGGTTATTAAAATACATAAGAAATTCAACATTCCTTTAGACGCACAACAGTAGGATAACAATTTGTTGGAACGATTGATTCTATTCCTGCGTAGAAAAAAAAACAATTGCAGGGAATTATTTCTATCATCTGAGAGGAGTTTCGGGAGTAAAAAAAAATAGAGAAATTTTTTCTTGTATCAATTCATTCTTTCTCCACGACTCACGGGAAGAGCATCCCATGATTTTTATGAGACTTGTAAATTTAGACTAATTGCAGGGTGTTGAGACACGATTTATTAAAAGAATGCCATTAAATTCCATGAATCTGGCCTCAATATTCGACGAAATGTAAAAATAATATTTTTCCACTTTGTTCTTTGGTTGGCCCAGGCGCACAAACAACGATAATGTCAGCGGCATGTGCAGAGAGATGTCACATTATGCGTTTGGTGGACTCACGGTGGGCTGGTGTTGCCAAAGGCGTGGGTGTACAAAGAATTATTGGACGTATACACATGGTTCAAATACAGATTGGAAATGACCACTTAACCACATCCTTTAGTGTCCTCGAGGAGCAGCCGATGGACATGTTGCTCGGTCTGGATATGTTAAAACGCCATCAGTGTTGTATTGACTTGAAGAAAAATATTCTGAAAATCGGAACTACAGGAACAGAAACGACTTTCTTGACTGAAGGTTTTATTTTTAACAATCTTTTGTTCTCGTCTTGTGGTTCACTCACCTGGCTATTTTAAAGAAATATATTTTGGCGTATTTGTTCTTTTAAATAACTTGAATATCTTCAGGTGCTGTCTCAATATTGTTTCGTGTCCATTTTTAGATCGCGGAAGCCTTGGAATTGTCATTCTCGTTGAATTTCAAATTTTCTTTTTAACTTTGCTTGTTTCTCTCTCAATTATTTCAACAATTAAAAATCATTATTCATTATTCAGATATGCCAATACCGCGCACTCTATTTTTCAGGAGAATTACCAGAATGTGCCAGACTGAGTGGGAATAACGATGCAGGTGGAGATGAGCGTGATTACCAAAGAGTACTGGAGGATAGTGTAAGAGAAGCAAAAAAATTGAGGCAAGGGCAGGGTAAGTAAGTATCTGTCCAGGCTATCCCTTCATACTCCCTAGTAATCCTCAATTGTTCCCCCGCCAATTTCATACGAACTCACTCTCCAACCTCCAATCACCAATCACCAGACTGAGTGTCACCTTTCTTCCTCTGCCTGGACGTAGAAAATTCATTTAATTACCAATAAAATAATTAAAACTCTTTGTGAGCTACTAAACAGACTGAGAGAAAACAAAATTATGTCCGAACTTTTTGGGTGCTAATACGTGGATACAGCACACAAAATGCGCAACGAACATTTCATTCCTAAATTTCCCTCTCAAGTTTTTATCTATTTATTATAATTTTTTAAAAATAAAACCGACAGTTATTCGAGATTAGGTTTGCTCTCAGTTCAAATTAGACACCATCTGACTTCCGTAACCCCTAAAATCAGTTTCATTGCCGTTCTTCACTTGATTTTAGACGGCCAAGGCATGAATAATTCAGCCGCCTCCATCTCCAGTGCATCACCGAATCCAGAGACAAACGTATCAACAAGTGATCCATTCACCGAGGCCAGTGTCAAAGCGATTGAGGCACTTGGTTTCCCCAGAGCCGAAGTTATCGCTGAATTGCGTAGATTTAACGGCGATGGAATGCAAGCAACCGCTGCACTCTACGCCAAATCGTTCAAATTCTGAACGCCCTTCCACGACTGCTGATTAAATTAATAATTAATGGAGTTTAGTGGGTGAAAACGACATTGAATATGGGATTGTGGGGACTTTGGAATAATATAACTTGTCGTCTATCAGATTTGAAGGAGCTAATACTTAAAAGCTCAATAGGTATGAACGACTGAATCATTGTGTTGACCATGGGATTTAGGATTGGCGAAAAATTGTCACAGCTGTTCACATTTTGTGTTTTTTTTAAATGTACAATGGAGTGGATGATTCAGAACTCATTGTATTTAAGTGAGCATTTGCCTAAGAATTTAACGGGATAGAGATAAGACAAAGTAAAAAATATATATATAAAGGGAGACAGGGAGATAAAAATAAATGTTTGTACCGAGTGTCTGCGGTGGTACCTCATTATACATAATGTATTTCCTTTATCAATGATCGCAGGCAGTTTAAAATTAAAGGGGCTGAAAATTACAGAAGTAATAGTGATTAGTGTTTTGCTTGAATATATGTACATGAAAAATTTACTGGGTAACTGGTAGTTCGCCAGGACTCCACTTGATTTCAATGATTTTGCCAGTTCTGGCGGATTCTTCGCATGCGGTGGCAATTCGGGACACAGCAAGCACTTCCTCGGGCTTGACGTTGAGCTCACGTTTGCCTAAGACAATATCCAAGAAATTGTCCATCTCTCGGCGATATGCCAGTCGGAATCTACTGGGGAATGAGTACCAGATGGGAGCGTGTCTGGGTCCATGATGACCGTATTGAGTCTCCACCGAGTGGATTGGCTGCTCATTCTCCGCTCGGATCATTCCCTTGGGCCCGAACGCCTCAATACGCATATCGTAACCGTAGGCTGAATTTCGGGACAGGTTTATCATTCCCAGTGTACCGGAGGGGAATTGAAGAGTTGCTACGACAGTGTCCACGTCATCGATTGCTTTTATCTCTGGGAAATTGGCGACTGCCTGGACGGCAACCTGGAACCAGAGGAATAATCATTGGTCAGGTTTTTTCCTAACGGAACAGGATGAGTTCTTTTAAACCTAAAACTAATTTTGGGCTTTGCTGGAAGAAATAAGACTAAGTAATTATTCTCGACAAGTTGACAATGAAATTGAGCCAACTGAATTTGTTTTATGCCTCCGCTAGATTGGAGAGGTACTAGTCCAAGGGATTGAGTGATGTGAGGGGGAAAAACCTTGATTGGATATTCGCCGAGGAGCCAAGTCATTAGGTCAATGTCGTGGACCATGCAGTCATGGAAAATACCGCCCGAGTCCTTCAAGTACTCAATCGTTGGCATCGGTGAGTCTCTGGAGGTGATTGACATGATCTGCACATGCCCAACTTCACCTCTGCGAACTCTCTCCTTTACTGTACCATAACTGGGATCGAAGCGACGATTGAAGGCTGTGAAAAGTGGTCGTCCAACTTGTTTAGCGACACTGAAACATTTCTCGGTGTTCTTGCGATCTTCCGCCACTGGCTTCTCACAGAATACCCCCTTTTTATTCTGCAGAGCCTTCGTCACGATCTCCTCGTGGGTGTACGTTGGCGATGCCACAACGACAATGTCCACGCTGGACAAGGTATGGACGTGTTAGAAACAAGGTAACGTTTTTCATGGTTTTGGTATTTTAGAGAGGCAGGCAGGCTCGTTCACAAACTTTTACCCGGCCTATTATACTCACTTTGGGTCTTTAAATACAGAGTCAGCTTGTCTGCTATTCAGGAAGGTCACGTCATTTAGGCGAAAATGTTTTTTAATCCTCGGCCACTTGTCCTCCATGTCATCAATTATGTAGAGCAATTTCATTCTTGGACTCTCTACGATATTCGACAGGTGAATAGTCCCAGCACGACCAATACCAAAGATCGCGACTTTGAGGATTCGGTCAGATCGGGATTCGCTTCTAAGTGCCAAATCATCTTCGAATCTGGAAAAAAAAATTGTACAATTCTGTCAATATTCTTCTGACAAGTCTCAACTTGTCTAAAACCAATTCAATTGGTGGAATTATATTTTATTCTCACTGCACTTATTCAGTGCAACACGTACACTTTGTAGAGATAGTCTTCTGCGGAAGCTGGGGGACGTGGCTTCTTGAAGGGCGACTCCTCCTTGAATTTAGCAGTTGCCATTATTGTGTTTATCTCTCGGATTATGTATCAGGAATTTTAATTAAGACTGCTCGCCATTCCCAATATCACAGCTATTTATGCATGTCTTTATCGTTGAAGGCCATAATTTTGAAAAAATAATTGAACTCTCCCATGTGAATTTTCCTTTGATAAGACTTGAAGCGTTTTCCGATTTAGTGGATTTATGTAATATGTACTGAGAGTTCAAATGAGTTTAAAATCACTTCCATGATGTATTTGTTGATAACTATTTTGCACTCTTAACTGTCAAATGAGGCAATTTCACTGTAAAAATTGGTAATTATCAATTCTTTTTGGTGTTATCTAGTACTTGCGTAGCGTTCGTTGCTGGCGGTCGAGAATTTTCCATTGTATATCTTCATTTAATGGAATAATAACATAGCCGACTCAACTATTTTGTAAACAATTATATTTATGGGATTGTCAAGGTCTTTGTCTGTAACTGATGATGCCTAGAGTGCGATATTTAGTGTCAGCCAGTAGGCAGTCGTAAAAGTTAATATAAAAAACAGCTGTTGACTGTTTTCTCAGAGACTTCTCTCCATTTCGGTACGAGTAAAAAAGAAGTCTTTTTTTTGTGTAGAAAGTAAGTAATTGTCGCCCTAGGATGCAAACTGCTACTTTCCGTCCGCTTATCCATACGCAAAATACGATTTTTGGATTATGGAAAAGTGGATTTTCCGAAATCTGTCATTTTTACATTGTTGTGACGACATAGAATATCATTGGGCAGAATTACAGGTGAGGTAGGATGGCATTCCGAATTATTGTGAATAAAAATTAGCAAACAATTTTAACATTAAAAATTGAAAAATTGAATAATCCAGACTTGTGATTGAAGTTGAGTCTAACAGATGCCGCAACAATCTTCCGACCTGAGCTATCCACCGAGCAAAATTATTTTTTTTCTGGACACCCACAAGTCAAGAGAAAGAGCAAGAACAAGAAGCCCTCGGTGCCTATACACGTTTCATTCTCCAAACCGGTTCCACAAAGTACACACCATGGCAACGAGCAAGTACGCCCAAGTACTCTTCACACGTCTTCCGAAATATAATATTAATAAATCCACTGGACAATTGGCATCAACCATTAAATTCTACTCAAGTAAGAAAATAATCCTCAACAAGTGTTTCAATGCAGTATTTAAATAATTAATCGAATTGCTCAATCTCATGATGTCGCGTGGACTTTGTCCTAATTTATATTCCTTGGGTAGCGGTTCGAATCTTCAAATCTGCTTCAAGTAATCGATCTCAATGATATTAAATCGATAACGGAAATCAAAATAAAACCACTGATTGAAGCCCCAAGAATAGTCAGAGTTATTTGCAAATATTTATTAGAAGAGATACAGATTTTTTAATTAAAAATCAGTTATCAACTTTATTACAGTACGCAAATAATAATTCCGATAATTTGATATCGCACGAAATAATAATTTCGACATAATTTGCAGTCCCTAATGGCATGAAGAATCCTATTCTTGAACGAATGAGAAAGGAATATTTATTCAAGTGGCATGACAAGTAATGCTTATCTAGGCGATAATACAAATACCCTCTCTTATGGCAGAGTCAAAATTGATAAGAAAATCACTTTTTGTTTTTCAGCTCCATCGAGTGATTACGAATTCATCAAAGTCGAGAAGAGTGGAGAGAAGCAGAATGTCGCGGTCATTACACTCAATCGGCCGAAAGCTCTCAATGCACTCTGCAATAAATTGATAGCAGAGCTGAATACTGCCCTTGAAAAATGCAACAATGACACGAGCATTGGCGCTATCGTTCTTACAGGGAACGAGAAAGCATTTGCCGCAGGTGTTTTTTTTTGTTTGTTGATTAATTTCAGTAATTTGTCAGTAATATGACAGAATCATCAAAAGCCTAAGATCTTTCGTAAAATCCACCTTTAATTTGGTGAGTCTGTCAGCTCCAACTGAGGCTGGCAGCTGTCACTTGACCAAAGTTCCATAAAGAATTGCCATCTTGAAATGGCACAATGAAGAGGAGTGGATAGGAGAGGATATTTTTCTTGCTCTGCGAATTTAATTTTGGTCAGCTGTGCTCTAAGAGTTTTTTGGCCTGTAAGCAGAAGCTGCTCTCGAAAAGTTCTCTCTCATAAGCATCTCTTCTTAAGAATCCTCAAAGTTGGCGGGTCAAACGTATACTAGACCATGAAATGAATTTTAGGTGCTGATATCAAAGAGATGATGAACAACACCTTCGCGGAGAATATAACAGGAGCCTTCTTGGAAGGTTGGGATGGCGTTGCTCAGTCCAGAAAGCCAATAATTGCTGCTGTCAATGGATACGCGGTAAATAGTGTTGTAATTAAATAGTCTTCAGCTCGTTCGCCGAACCTCTGACGAGCCAAAACACTCGGTTGGACCTACTTTATCTTCTTCGAACTTTCAGTTAGGTGGAGGCTGTGAGGTAGCGATGATGTGTGACATCATCTACGCGGGTGATAAAGCCAAGTTTGGCCAGCCTGAGATCAATCTCGGTACGATTCCTGGGGCTGGGGGAACTCAAAGATTGACAAGGGCCGTTGGCAAGAGCAAATCAATGGAAATGATACTAACTGGCAATCCAATAACAGCTGATGAGGCCGAAAAGTGCGGTAAGGATGGAAAATTCAACTCTCTAAAGGAAAATTGCAATCCTAAGTGTGAATATTTTTAGGATTGGTCAGCAAAGTCTTTCCAGCTGATAAACTCGTCTCGGAGGCCGTCAAAACCGGGGAAAAAATTGCAGCTCAATCGCAGATAGCGGTTATGCTCGCGAAGGAGGCAGTTAACAAAGCCTACGAGACTACTCTTACAGAAGGACTTCGCTACGAGAAGAGAATCTTCCAGGCCACTTTTGCAACTGTTGGTGTTTTTTATACAATGATTTACTTAAGTTCGATATTACTCAGTATTAATGTCATATTTATTATTTCAGGATGATCAGAAGGAGGGGATGGCTGCCTTCACCGAGAAACGCCCTGCCAAGTTCACAAATAAATAAAAATCCAGGTTTTGTGTTCCTGGTAATTGTGTAAATAATAATAATTCCAAACAATCCAATGATAATTTTTTTGTTTTTATATGTTTTGTAAAGGTGATCGAATAAATGGATCCAGTTTGTTGCCATTTCTTTTCAAACTTACATGATTTATTTAAGCTGCCTTACACTATGCGAATAGCTAAGTATGCACATCAATAATACAATGGAAAAATTTAGCTCTTGGTCAATGGTATGGATAATCCACATACATCGTATCAATCAGTGAATGATTTATTTAGAAATTTTAAATACCATTGATTATGAATGTAGGAGTATATAAGAGAACACGTAACGTACGATATTGTCTTAGCAGAGCGCGAAAAAGGGCCCTATTTTTTAAAATAAAAAAAAACAATGCGATATATGTAGTTTGATATTAATCTCTCACTCATTGACATTTATTACAATTTTAAGGTGCGTGGAATGGTAATTATATGAACATCAGAATAAATTTGTCATTAACAATTAATTTATTGATCATCGTGGGATTTCTGTGGGATCCCAATTTCAGGATTTTTGAGTAAGTTTTCGTTTGCAATTTACGGTAAAAAATAGACAGAAGGCGATTTCATATTGTAATTAGTTTTGTATTCTACTTAACTGGACGCACTCCACAGATCGCGGAGGGTTTCGTCTTGAAATCAGAGTACATTGACTAGCTAATATTAATTAATTAATTAATTATGTCATTAATCTTTTTATATCGATAATAGTAAAGTTTAACCTGAAGACAAGTACGCATTCGTAATAGTAATAATGATACATCCACGCAATTTTATTGTCCAATATTCAGGGGAAAAAGCTAATGGATTGTCTAGAGACATGCACGTCTTTTGATCACGTATGGGTATATGAAGATCTGTCCCTATCACTACTCGGCGAAAAAATCATGGATATTTCTCTTGGATTGCATGAAAAAATCAATATTAAATTCACTAATCTTGAATATTCGACCGTATTATTATGAATGAATGTCGAAGAGCCTACAATTTATCTTTCGTGTTTCCATATAAAAATAAAAAGTTAAGTATTGTTGATTTTCGTGCGATATGTACAATTAATGGAATCACTGGAAAAAAAATTCCTCATCTTGAAATATTCGATAATCCATCAATTTTAATATGTATTTTTCGTATCGAGTTGCATTAGCCATTTCATAAATTCATTAGACAGTTCATTCCTTGGATAAAATTATTTTCCTCTCAAACAAAGTACCTGGGACCGCTCAAAACACAAACTATCACGTAATCTAGAGTTATGGATATTTGTAATAAATCAGTAGCAAGGGAACATCGGTTTTCATTTACGTATATCACAGTCGTAAGCTCTGCTCTAGAACAAGTACGAAAAGTCATTTGTAAAAAAGGCAAAAGGAACAAAAAAAAATGGAGAAAAAGTCCAAGAAGACGAAAAAGTATATGCCAAGGAGGAATTAAGTAAGAGTGCCTTGGAGGCTGACTCCACAAATGCTTTGCTATAACACTTTTTTGTCTTACTTTGACTTAATAAGTGAGTTGAAGGTTTACCGCTTATTGCGGTTTTTCATGGTGAATCGCCTCCAGAAATTGCCACTTTTCTTTATAGGTGTTGCGGTTGGAGTATCGTAGGGGTAGCTCGATTCGTCGTCAGTATCGTTGACACTCACGGACTCTCGAGTTGGCGATCCACCATGACCAGAATCTCGGTCCCCGTCCTGACCAGTCTTTTCAAAACCTGAAATCATATTTCCCCAGTGAGTAAATACCAATCAGACAGGCAAAAATAATGCCAAATTAATGATTTTCAGACGATTTTAAAATGAAAATTGTTATGATTAAATATGAGGTGTAAATAATGGGTAGATTAGGGCTTGGTTGAAAGTAAAAATCGTTGCAAAACTCACCACCACCACCAGCCCGAAGCATATCGAGAAAAGTGCTTTCGGCATTTCCTCTCGTTCGTCCCTGTTTCTGCGATGGTGTGCCAAAGCTCAAACTCTGTATATTGATTTCTGCTTTGAGCTGCTCAGGCGGTATATCATCAACCCTAAATTCATTGGGATCCTCAACAAATGCCTGTTGCAAATCACGCATTATTTTCTTCCGGATAGTCTTCTTCATCGACAGGTGCCGCTCTAAATGCTTTACGTCGCTCTCGGTTAGAGTTTTGCTGTTGTCCCGGCGACGTGATTTCTTCTTTTTGCTGTTTTTCGGACTCTCCTCCTCCCCCGATGTCGAGCCCACCGACACCGCACTGTCGTTGCCCGTCAATTTCTCGTCCAATTGCCCCCGGCCGGTTTCCCACTTGCTGGCGAAACCAAAGATGTCCCTCAGATGAGGGATATTTCGATCCGTCGTCTGTTGTCTCGCCATTTTTACTGGGATGACACGGATGACTTATCGAGACTTCCAGCTTTACTTGATTTATTGATCGCGAGATCTGCAAAAAATCAAAATAAAAAAATTCATAAATAAGCAAATTTTTTTGCGAGAAAATTCCAATTTCTGCTGTATTTTTCTAATTTAGGATTTTTGTTGCAAAAAGGAAACTTGTTTGCCAAAAATTCGTTCGCCAGATAATTACACGAATTTTAAATAAATCTTATCTCACATGCTTCTCCACTGATTCTCAACGATAATGAAAATAGTCATTCATCAGAATACGAGAGAACGCGGAAATCTAAAATCTTTTCGCTTCCCTGTGCAATGAAATTGAAGTAACGACTTTCAAATCTCTCGAACTCGAACAGCGCGTCTTAATGTTTTTTTTTACTCTTCGCAGTGTTTCACAAAAAGTGTCACGGGAATATCCCTCCGTACGTGAAAACGTAATGCGGAAGTTGAATTGTTTCTATCCGGCTGGGCCTGACTGTGTTAAAAAGACCTGGAAAACAATTAGAATTCCTATGCATGGATCTAATGAGTGGAGACTTTTTATTTTCGCTTATTCATAATATTAAAGAAATTCTCATATTTATAAATACACGAGCCGTGAGTGTGCCGACACTGCACGACTGGCATTTCTCATTCGAATTGCGTAGGCATAATATAATTTACTACATCCGCTTTGATTTTACTCAACGGGTATTTATTAATTTTTGGCATAATAATGTGTAATGTGTTATTGTTTATGATTACATACTAATCATTATATTTATAAAACTTGAGTAGATTTTATTAATGAAAAATCCGTTATATCTTGGAAGAGGTATTAAACTAAAAATTGACAAACCCGCAAGAGAAAAAATTACTTGTCGTGAGTAAAACAAAATTTAGATTAATATTAGAAGTGAAAGAAAAAAAAATACTAATGATGAGAAATTCAGTTGACGAAGGGATATGAAATGAATTGAAGATGTAATCAGACCTGTGAAATGAGTCTTATATAATTGGACACTGAGCTTCGTACAACTCCCCGAGCGCATAATTACGCTATGGAAACTGAAATGGTGAAAAAAATAGGACACCCGTCACTATTAGACGTCTAGATGATCCAGATCATTGGGAAGGAAGGAGCGCCTGCCTACGAACGTCTGCAATGGGGTACTTTAATTTAATATTGAATATAAAAAAAAAATCATAGAATTTCCCTCCCCCGATCGCCTCTCACTCTTGCCTATTTCTACCTCAAGATTAGCTTCTAAAAGCAACAATTTGAAAATTACACTTTGCAATGATTTCTATAATGAATATGCGGGGAAATTCCAAGTGGAGTAGCCCTCGAGTTGTAATGGAGTTCCGGCAGTAGATTGATCCTTCGTAAGTACAGCATAACCACACGGATTCTGTATCGCGGAATCGAGTGACCTTCGCTTATGCCGTTCACTTGTGATTTTTGAGGACAAACAGGATTAAATGCAATTGTATATGTCAGGTGAATAATACGGATGTGAAATATCTGTATGAAATGAGGCGAAAAAAAATAAATAAAAATAAAATTGCAGTGCAGATGATTATTTCGCAATGTGACAGATGTTTGTCCGTCGAAATCCGCCGCCAACTCGAGTGACTAAATAACTATAAGGATGTAATATTCATGAATAGAAACATTGATACAACACGAGGACAGTGAAAACCGGTTGTGTATGCTGCTGATGTGTATGGTACAGCTGTGACGTAATTCCCACCTCAATCCGTACTCCGTTGTTATTCATTTTTAGTGGAAGATATAATTTTACAACTTGAACCGGCAGAATCCTCCAGCTATTAAATAATAATGGAAGCACTCGATAAATTTAGATTAACAGAAAAACAATAAAAAGAATATTGTTTCCTTCATCGAGTGTAGGTTGTTTTTTCCCCCCGAGGAAAAATTAATAGAAGCAACCAGTTATTTCAACGAGCTTGTTGCAAAAGTACAGGAAATTAATGGCAAATTACTCGGGCGATGTAATGAATTAATTATTAGTTGCAGACTCGTCCATTACTTGAACGCTATACCGATGTTGGAGAATTTTTTATTTGAAAAAAATATTATTCTGCCGACTGAGACAATCGAATGACAGAAATTTAAAGTCAGAATTGCAGAATTTTATTCCATTGAGTAGCTCCAGTTGTTATTCCTCTTTTCTCACATTGAGAATGGCATTAAACTCTCCAGTATTTCATTGTTAGCGAGGCCAAGGAGGACTACACACGTGCACTTTTCGAGTTACAATGGAGATTATGATAGTTAATAAGTCGACTGCAGTCGTATCACGAAAATCCAGGGGCTTTCGAGGTCTTTTGTGTGTTTTGAGAATAGCAAGGACTTGTATTTGTAAGTTAACACGAGGTCAATTTTCCCATCTAATGCAGATGGCCGTGAGCTGATGGCATGAATTTCAATACGAGGTATTTCATGTCAAAACACTCGATTGAAAGTGAACATGGGAGGGAGGCCCAGTCGAATGCGATATCGCAGCCCTTTGGCAAATTTTTTCTTCTCATTTTTTTTTTGTTTTAAACTACTAGAAGTTTACAAAGTCCAACTGGCGGACGGCACCGGAGACTTGCGAAACAAGTCACAGGGTGAGAAAACTAACAATTCCACTTGTCGGAAAACTGGGCTTTCACCGACAGCTGTACAATGCACTGGCAAAACATCCTCATCCTGACGTACTCAACCAGAGTCCCGAAGTGGCAGTTTCGCCTCCGCTAGTGGCCAATAATCGCAGGTCTCAACTCCCATGAAACTGGTTCAGCTGCAGACCAGACACGAGCTAGACCTTTCACGTTTCTCTTGTCGTGCAATTATCTAATAATGCAAATCATTGATTTAGCGGTTATAACCGCTCGTTTCCCCGAGAGCAGACCAAACCTCTCTCAAGTTGTTTAAATAAATGAGGAAAAGTGTGTTATCACGGGCAGGGAAAAATTTACATCTGAGGGATTACATATTTATTTTATATGTCAAATATAAATCTACAGTTGTTCCATTTATAATTGACAACAAAAGTTGGACTGATTTACTTTGCTGTTTTTATTCGGTCGTTACACATGCGGAACACTACTCCATTGCAATTTAATTAAGTACTTTGGGTATTATGAGTTTATTAGTTCCTACATGTTCCCCATTATTTTGAAAAAGGTCTATAAAGGGGAAACAATGACCGATTTCATGTTCGTCCATCGACATGGTTCACCGAAGCGGAAATGACTTGTGCGTTTCCTCTTTCCCTTTTTCTCTGTATGACCTTTAATGCACTGATGAAATGAAAATTATACGCTTTCCCACATGAAAAAGTACATAAAGAATATATGCAATTGGCAATAATTTAATATATATTTCGTATTTATATATTAAATAGACTATTAAATATTAACTAAAATCGGAATTTTCATAAATTTTCTTCCTCGCAGCTAGTCAGTTGAGTTTCATTTTTCAGAGAATTAAATGCGAGAAATTGAAATACAATTTGTTGAATAGTGCATCTGCTTGCCTCATCTGAAATCCTAGTTCCTCGTATTTCCCTAAATCCTCGCTCGCCTCGTCGTTTGGCCTTTCACCTTTTCAACGTGAACCTAGTGCTTTGGAAATCGGTAGAATATTATAAACTGAGAACTCACGACGTGGAACCTCACCACAAAACAGTACACACACCTTCAGCCTCACGTCTCGTCACTCGTTGCCATATGTACTGAGAAAAGGAAATATAATTTTGCCAATCAATTACTCTTCTGATTCTTTATCCATCTCTCGAGCCCTCTTGTGTCACACTAAATTGATAATTGAAAGAAATCGATTGTCCAATTGTCAAATTGGCGGATTGGCCAATTGGTGAAAAAATAAAAACAAACTGAGATTTTTTTCTGGCGGCCACGCCGGCCTGACTCCACACGGAAAAGTCCTCGATATCGATCCCACCAGGAAAACCGTCGCGGTATGACTGACTCATTTGAACCCGCTAACGACGGCATCCAGAGGAGACTTTCACTCGGGTATAAAATCGAAGGGACGTCCGTTTGTTGTATATACAGCAAGTAGATAGAGACGCGCGAAGGAGGTGAGAACGAGGGGAATAGAATGACTTCGCCTCTTTAACCGACACCCACACTGTCCATTTAAGCCCCTCAGTCGCGAGATTTTCTCCGTGTTTGTAATCCCGCAGATATGATACCGAGATATTAACCAACTTGTTTTCTTCCAGTGGTTTACTATCTTCAGTTCCATCTGGAATTATAATGGTGCCACTTTCCCGATCTGATAAGAGATTTCTTCAAAGGGCGATTCGCAATATTGTTGGCTATATCAGGCCGAGGATTAATTAACTAATGAAAATTCATTTAACTATTAACAGCAATTAATAATATTTTATAATTTATAATGTATTAGTTTTATTGTTATGTGGACCTGAGAATTATGATTGCTTTCCAATTTCCAAAGTTCAACCGGTTCTTCAGTTTCACAAAATTGTTGAAACTAAGATTTTTGACTAAATGCATTTCCCACGTTTTCTGCATATTGAATAGGCGATAATTCTGGCGGCAGCCAATGGGAGAAAATCAGCGGTTCTAACTGTCTCCGTACGCAATGTCAAGTTGGGCTTTCCGATATTTCCTTTTTGGTTCTATACTACTTCCACACTTTAGTCTAATGGAATTCAAATAAACCGGTCGTAGAACAATGACGCAGGTGCTGTTATAAAATGGACAAACATTGAGAAGATTTGAGTGATAATGCTGAATTGTCTACGTAAACTGCAGTTTCCTTTTTGGGAAAAACTTGTCAGAGGCAAATTACGATTTAAAACCAACCAACCAAGTGGAGAAAAAAAGGATATTATCAACATTGGGATAGCGTCTCTGATTCTTTTCGCGTGAATTCGCGTGAATATATTAAAAACAGCTGCGACAATCACTTAATTTAATAATGCCAAAAATTTCTCACGGAAGTGACGTACGTAGTTCGGCCATCAATTCCTCCCTCCGAGAAAGTTCCAAATATCTTTGCAATTAATAACAAAAGAAATCCGTAACCCACTTTTTTTCCTCAATTTTTTCTCGTACCTTTCGAAATGATTTGCTTTGTTTGACAGTTTAAACATCCTCAATGTAGATTCAGGTACGACGGTATTATTTGCTTCTGCTAGTGAGCCATTCTCTTTTCCCTACCTCTTGGATCGTGAGTACATTGTACACAGAGTTGCAGTACGAGGCCCTACCTTTCCATCGAATAAAGTACATTCGAGTACAGACCCGTTCATATACGCAAACGTTTGGACGTGTAGGATTATTGGACACATATCAATCAAATATTTTTCTCACGAGAACTTGATTGTTTTTTTAAACTTATTATTTGTCTGATTTATGTATAATATTATTTTGGAAGCATCAGTCCCCGTGAGAGTTTAAATCATTTATTTTCGTCTAGAAAAACGGCGTTTTTACAAGTCCATGAAAACCTGTTCTCATCATATTTAATTATAGAATAGAAATTATTGTAATGACCCGAAAAATTTAAAGATCTCTTAAAATTTAACAGTTATTAATTCTTTGTTTCTGACTATTTAGCGAGAGAGAAACGTATGTATTAAATCCAATCAAATTCTCCGACTGATTGATCTCTCAGTTATCAGCACTCGACGCTCACCGAAGCTGCCAGCTCGATTTTTTTTTATGTACTGACACTTTAGCGAAAAATAATATTACCAACTTGTTAAATATTCAGTGTCATAGGATTACACTGCAAATCTGACTTTAAATACTCGTCCGAAGAACATTTGATTGACAATTTAATATAATTCGAGCTAGTCGCTGATTATCATACGATTTAATTAATGTGAGATTTTTGAGCCCATCGATATGTAAACTCGGATTAATAGCGGTATTTTTCTACGACGCACTCGTCCGGGTGAAAATCTCTTGAGAATTCAGTTCAAATCTCTCGAAGCCTGTAAAATTTTGTTAATTTAAATTTGACTAGATTGAATTGATGACAATCCAGGGAAAGCTAGATGATAATTAGCCTTTCTATTATGTATTAATTTTTTATTGATAATCAAATCGTGGAATAAGTTAGCCAGAAAAAAATATGATTTTCCCAATGAAAAATCCTGAGCGAGGGAAGAGGGCAATAAGAGGAGGGCACGTGTCTCCTGTTGAACCGTATTTTTTTCATTTCCTGACAACATTGAGGTCAAAAATATTACAGGTTCAAGAAAAAGACAATAGGCATCTCCATCGCGCTTTTACCGTGATTTAACTTCGGACAACGTCCACGCTACACCGAGCGGAAATACCGTGGCGGCGCTTCTTTAAAATACTTACATAATCAGAGCGATGTAACGTCTCTTTCCTCGGCACCTGACACTCTTTGTTCATCCGATTTTAGTTGAAAGTAAGTATTATCGTTGGTGCATTGGCTGCGATTATTTTAATTAGTAACTCGGGTCCCTGACGTCTGAACTGTATATTTTTCCGAGATATTAATGCTAGAAATGCCCAAAATTTGTACAGTAAAACTCGTTTTATCTTCTTATTGCGAGAAGAATATTTGATTGGCCAAATTATATTTTGACTTTTACTGAATTAAAAAAAAACAGAAACTGCCTCTAGGGATAGATTTTTAAGGTCCAGGAAAGTCCAGCTAAATTATTGGAAGCGTCGGTGCCGAGCAATTGCGACTTTAGAAACATTTTCAGCGAGATAAATAATGAAAGGACATGAGAAGTGACACCTCCACGCACTAGAAACGACGATAACAGAATAACGGGAAAAGGAGGCGATCGAATATGACGTGAATACAGAGAAAGGAGCAAATGAACAACTCCACAGGAATATTAAAGCTGAAGTAGTCAAAGATAGCTCCAACGGTTCCAAGAAAAAAAAATTGTTTAATTAAAAAAATATATATATATACATATATAAGTGGAAAATAAATTCAATATCGAAATGATTCCCCGAAGTGAAAGACAGGTGAGCGAACGTCGGAACAACGGTACTCAACAAAGCCATCGCCGACCTCTGGAGTCTCTTCGTTGGCAGTCGCACACGTTGAAAAAAATTTCACCCAATCTCCCTACAAAATAAGTCAAAGTAAAAAGTAAAAAGAACTATCACAACCCATTCATTGAACTCAATTGCCAAGGACCACTAATGAGGGTTGACTTCCGGCGAATTTGTCACCGAAAAAAAAGGCTTTTTCCACTGGCAGTAGAAACAGACGTTAATCAACACAAGTTGGGCCGTGAAAAAGTTTTGAAGGGACCTGAGGCAGCTTAGAAGATGCTGAGGGAATCGTACCGTTATGCAACCTGCAACCTGCAACCTGCTCCACACATCGTCAGACTCCCGTTGTTGTTCTGAAGTCCCCCTCTACTACCTTGCGTCAAAAGCCCGAGACCCGGCGACGCCTACTTACGTGTTTAAACCGCGATTCTCATGCAATTTAATTCTCAACTGAATAAAACTGCCTCATTCTTAGGTCGGACAATCATTTTTTTCCATGTCTCATGGCAATCTTGGGCTTTTATACGGTTCCGAGACTGATAAAACTGAAAAATCCGTTAATTACATTTTTTTGTCTGTCAGCCAGTGTTATTGTTAGTTACATTATAGTGTATCCTTCCGTTACGCCAAATAATGCAAATACATATGTTTACACTATAAATTTTGCAAATTAGTAGTGTAAAATGCTTGAAATAGGCCATAAAATTGGAAAAGTTGAGCCTCAGAATAACAAGTTACATTCACGAATTGATTCATTGCGAAATCCCTTGGGGTTGCTCAAGATCTCGCCTCATGTGTCCGGTAAGGTTTCTCTTTGTTCCGCTCGTTGGCTATCCCCGAGGCCCGAATGTCCAGTTCACGGCTCGTCCTCCCGCCTTTTATATTATCTTTTCTTTTTTTTCATCGCATTGTCGACCGAATCTACCGGCCCGTGATTCCGACTGCAGGATAATTACACCACGTAATTTCACTTAATTGCGCGATTACACTTCAATAAAATTCGATAGGTCAGGTTTATACATACGATTAATTGAAATATTCAAAAACTATTTCCCCTGGGTCTCTAAATTTTAGTAATTTCTGGCAACTTGTGACCCTCTTTTCACAAACAAGATCGATCAACAGCAACCACCATAACTTCCCTAAACCTTGCCGGCGAATCCTGGGATACTTCCGAGAATCAGACCAAGAAGTTTCCCAAGAGACAGGTTTCAACATGTCCTGAGTTGCTCGCTGAGGTTGTGTCTTCGCTGTACTGCCAGTCCACCAGCCTGTCTAGAACCGATGATACCCTCGCTCATCTATCGTTCGCCGACCTCGGATTGAGCAAAAATGAGAAACCAGCTATTCCCCCTTAAAAAAAAAAGCTCGACTCTGTTCGAGTTGACTGAATTGATCATTGGATTCGAATCGACTTGATAGCGAAAGAACAATAACCATTTACTGATTTTCAACGGAGATTCCTTGGATCCCAAGCTAAATAAGAACAGTGTCTGGATATAATTGAAATATTTATTTCTAGGACTAATTGGATTATACGGATGCCAAACTGAGAACACATTATATTTATAGTGTTTTTTTTTTTGAACTGTGGAGTATCAACTGGTGTTTGGAATTGGACAATTTTATTAAAAGCCACTGGGAGAACTGCTTCTCTTTCCTGTGAAGAGACTAATACCGATAATGCAAGATGAGTCAGCCGAGCGATCCATTTCTGTCAATCGATAAAAGTGACTGGCTAGTACACTAGGTAATTTCCGCTTTCATAAGAGTCTTGTCTCACTTTTCATGGAAGCCATAACAGTTCTGTATAGAGAGTATCTCTTCATCGAGTCATTCATCAGACTGTCAATGTCTAGGCGAGGATATTTTGGAGCTGTTCGAGCTTATACATATAAATATATACATTGGACACTGGGAAATACCTATCCGGCCCATTTTAGATATTTCAAAGGTAGCAAAAGTGGAGTTAAATAGGAATATCAATTTTTTTTGTTAAAACATTTTTTGTACAGCGATCGAGAGTAACTCTCAAGTTTTCATTTCGAATGAAAAATGAAGACGAAATGAATATACTCTGAAAAAAATTTCCCTCAAGACGTGATGAAGGTATTATTTCATAATAATTGACTTGTGTCTCTATATTTGCATACAAAGTGAGTAAAAAAATGATGGACAAATGTGACACGCGAGGGGTTGGCAAAACCGGTGAAACTGGAAATTTAGCGAGCCTCAATTATCATGTTTTTATCATGATTTTATCCACAATTCTGTGATATATCTTGCGCGTCAAGTTTCACGTTGATTGCAATTTTCACACGTCCAGAAATCAATTGGTAATTGGAATATTCCACGCTCGATAATTGAGAGAACAAAACAAGATATGATTACTTGATTTCTTCATCGATATTCTGGTTTCCCCAGACAAGTATCGGAAATTTCTTATCGAGCGATATTAATTCCCGTTAAAACACATCATGACAACTCCTCCTGAGATAATTAGCGATCTCATTTTTCAACAGTTTACCGCTAATTTTCAGGACAGTCATGGAAAATTGTGAGCAGTGTAAAGAAGAACATTCCTCGATGCGCTTCAAAGGAGGTTCCCAAAGGAGGGTAAATATTCAGTAAAATCTCACCGTACTTTGGCCAAAGTTCATCCCTGAAATAACATTCAGTTATTATCCTGGAAAATCCAGCATTTCTATTGATTTTCAAGGATCATTTAATTTAAAACTCGCAGACCATTTTTTCATGACGTAAAAAAATAGAGTTTAATCATTCAGGTGTGGCTTTCATATATTTCTCTGAGTATGTCTATGACTACCTCTATTTATTTATTCTTTCTATAAATAAAAGGGATCGAGTGAAACTGCCGGTCACGTGGAAACCTCATAAAGCGTATAAAAAAGTATATGTGAATAATTTTCCTTTTTCTTCCTCGCACCTCCGATAAAGAAAGGTTACTTGTATCAACAAATCTCAAAGATAAATGTCACTATAAAATTACCAACAGTTCATTGAGCTCATCGATCATTGGTGGTTAATAAAATCCAGCAGTAAACAAGGTAGCCCTCATTTCCTTCCTCAATGCGCAGTTTTCATTGAGACCTTTGACAAAGGTCAGCCCCTATGGCCTGATGACCATGAACCTTTCACTTGGCCTTGTTAAAATGTGACATTACCTGGAAAATCCTCGTTATTCTCATCACGTTTTCATCTCCCCTCTTTCTCTCTTTTTTCCTTTTTTTTTTTAATCGCGTGGAATCAATCTCTAGAATCTTTGTCTCGACAACACAGTTTCATTCGACCTAATTACGCGTAAATTCTGAGAAAGCCCTCTATTGTTCAGATAAATGGTGGATTTTTTAATTTCAATTCGCAGAGCGTAATATTCCGCGTAACGTGTAAGCATAGAGGTGGGAGTGAATCTTGTCGAATCTCGTGAATCGTGAGAAAATTCTATTTTTTTCACTTTTCTTTTGCCTCAATTTTTGACGTCACCGTGAGTCTCTCATCTACATATGCAAATCAAAAAATGAAACAAATGTAACAAATAAATTTACTGGCCAGAAGGAATTTCTTGTTCTCAGTGTTTGGAGCTTTTGATGAAATTGGTAGAATGAGCCCTGATTAATAATTGTCAATACCTCCTGATTAAAGGATCGATTCGAGACGAGTGAGTGAGTGTCATCTTCAAGACCGTAAAACCCCCCTTCAAAATGAGCTAAACATCGGGGGCATTCCGCCCTCTCATTGTCAAGTTATTGGCAATTAGTGACCGTCCGTATTGCTCTGGTGGAAATTAATTGACACATTTATATTATAGGATTTCAATGCATCTGAGTATTTGCAGATGAGCAGGACTCCTCACATATTTTCACATGTTCAAAGTGAATTTGTTCACGCCATCTCTTTGAGGAACATAAGAGAGCACTTTAAATTGTCCAAAAGAGTGAGGAAAAGCGGCTGAACTATAATCTTTCTAAATATAAAGTGAGCGAAGAAGTTGCAGGTTCACTGTATGCGTCGCCCAGCACTTGTCGGGCACATTTTTCTCGAGTCGTGACTTTTTAAAAGAAAGAGAACGAAAATCGATTCCGTGATTTAAAAAATCAGGTGAGATCGACAAATTTGAGATGAAAAAATAGATCAATAAATGTCTTTCCTTACAATTTGTAAAATATCTTTTCTAAAATTTATATATATAAAATTTATATATATATATTTTTTTGACAGGTGTATTCAATAGTTTCTGAAGTAGAACACCTTATGGATAAATAAATCGAGACCCATTAGAAAATTTACTGTCAAGAGCATTCGTAAACTGCGTAAAACAAGGCGAATTACAAATTCCCAAAGATTATTTCCGTACTACCGTACGAACGAAAGATTTTAGCTTCTAAATGTATCTTTGATTATTGGATAATTATATATATCAGTATAAAACCAAATGCATACAACATTAAAAATTCAAATTATTACTGAGAAAAACTACATAGAATAAATAAATTTCTTCAGGATAATTGAATTTGTTTGGAGAACAAAAACGGTTCATCTCCAAAGGTTCAGCGCAAGCTTATTGATTTTCAATAATATCTCACTTCAGAATTTGAATAATAAACCCAAATTGTCTATGAACATATTCATTTGGCAATGAAAATTCGCTTACCGGTAGAACCAGGCGCTATCCGCTGGCCAATCCTGGCTGTAATTATTTTCTAAAAAACCGCCTCTTTTCCCACTGAAAATTCTCCCTCAACCACAAGAGGAAATTCAATTGACAATTAACGTCTGGGGATGGTCGTCGTATTAATCCCGGGTACTGACCAATTTTTTTTTCACTTTTTTTCGACTGATAATTTTAAAACTGATCAAACTGGGATACCGACGAGATGACGAAGAGCTGTTGCTCCAGAGAGAATCCGTTGACAACTGATGGTTTTACGGAGACTACACCAGGACGTCAATGAAAGCCGCCCCACACACGCTATGTCTATATCAGCCGCGCGCCAGAAGCGCAAGAGAAGTTGGACGCGCACGCAACTTTTATCCCCGTTCCCCTTTCCCTGTAGCACCAGCCCCTGTTTGTTCCTCACCTTCGTAATACACGTGGTATCGTATCGGTGAACGGTGGGTGAACTTGTATGAAACGTGCACATGCGGAAGAGATGATGAGCATTCTCACCCTCTCCAGCTTTTAATCTGCCTCGTTATTAACGCCATTATCTTTATGACGTGGAATGAAACAGTGACGTCTTTAATTACTTTTACGTCATACACGCTCGTTGATTAATAAAAATGAGAGTAGAGAACCCACATGCGTTACATAAATATATAAATACGGGGGAATCTAAATATTTTACTCACCCCTCCACTGCATTACTCGGTTGCCCCAGCACTGATTGACGGATTTCCTAAGGAAAAATTGGAATATTATTAATGGTTTTGTTTTTTCACGAAAAAGAGATAATTAGATATGTATATAGGTGAAAGAATGTTATCTCAATGCTCGGAATTTTCATTAATTCATTAAAAATCTCAATCTTAAAAATTTAAATCAGTTCTTTTTTCATCATTGGTATTTTTAGTGTACCTTTTCAGCATACGTTTGATGAGCTGGATGATAATTCCTATTTATGGATACAGCAAGGTCACAGTGTTCTTTGTAGAGTGCATACTGATCTTTTAACCATTGACGAATATCCATCAGCCGAGATCGAAGGAAAGCAATATCAGGGTCGTACGTTCTGTGCCCTCTTGGTACTGTAGAGTGAAAAGTTCATTTAATTTTCCAACTAATTATTGTTCAAGTTAACTCTAAAAGTGGCGGAATTGATGAATTATCTTTTGAACAATTTTATATTGAAACTTTTTCGTTTTTATTTTTTGCAACCTATATTTTCAATTCTCTTCAATTACGGATTAATGTTGTTGATTGGTTTTCATTGAAAATTTATCAAATTCATTGTCACATGGATTGAATCAAGTGAAGTAACATTTGATTACCTGCTAGAAAAAATTCGGGAATTTTAGGCATGTGTAAGGGTTTGATAATACGGAGACACTGGTTTTCTGGATAAACTAAACGATTAGGAAAAAATCGAAGATGGCTGTTGTCCTCGTCCATTCGTCTCACATATTGTTTGATCGAGGATGAAATTTGTCGACGTTCGCTCCGGATCTGACGATTTTCCCATTTATTCCCTCCTTTTTCCTCTGCAGAGTTTCCCCTACAGGGCTCCACTGCTATCTTATTTATTTTCTCACATTTCGAACGTGTCACGTTCACATTCTGAACGTGTTTTTCTTTACGTCTCTTGCAAGTTACTGCCACGTCATCAACATCAGTAGTTCTAATTGATTTCTCGAGGTCAGTCGATGGCTTCCGGGGAGGATTCCTGGCAGACTCTTCTGAAAAATTGATTTCCTTCTCCTGATATCCAGTGTTGGCTGATTCCTCATGAGCAATAGCTTCTGAACTTGATATCCTTGAATTAAAATTCACTTCTCCTTGCAGATTATCTTCTACATCAGCTCCTAGTGCATTAACACTCAATGACTGAGCCCCTATGCTATTTTCAATTTCAATAATTTCATTGGTCTCCCTCAACTCATTCTCTGCATTATTTATTGCCCTACTCCGCGAAGATGATTTCTCGTCTTGGTTATCCACAGTAATTATCGAAGAGTCTGTTATAGTCTCTATAACTTGTGAATCTTGAAAAATTTCTCCTTTAGGAGTCAAGTAGCCAGACGCTTCTGACGCAACAGTTTCCTCTGATTCCTCTTCTTCGCTCGATGAATTACTCTCGAAAGGATCTTGAGAGTATCTCCCAGTGACTTCTTCATCATTGGACTCAACTGCTTCCTGAAATGACGAATTCTCTTCCTTTGATTCAATATCTTCAATTTGATTATCTGAAGTCTCATTGACGTCGTCTGCCCTCGAGTTGTTATCCAAAAATTCACTAAAATTTAATATCTTTTCTTTCGACAAACTACTTTCAACGTCGACCGATGTAATGTCAATTTCTCTCTCAAATCTTTTAATGTGCTCATTAGAGATGTCATTAGAGTCTTGTAAAATTTCACTGATTGACTGCTCCGTTACTTCCTCATCCAAATTTTCATTCAATTCTTTCTCTATCTCTACAACACTCTTTAATTCCCCCAAGTCTGAGTTATGGATATTTTGTAACTTCACTATGGCATCAACCACTCGAATCGGGGCTAGTAATTTTCCCTCATTATCCGATGGATAATTACTCAGTGAATCAGCATGAGTCTCTGGCATTAGTATGTTGAGCCTGGGACGCAATATTTCCCGTGATTTATCATCAGAATCATCACTTGAACTGTCACGAGGGATTTTATTATGATGGCTCAATCTTGATTTGTACTTTTTATCAATTTCTCGCAGTCGTTGCAAAGCACTCGTTGCTTTCGATGGCATTATTACATTTAATCAATGACTCTAAGTCAATTTATATAATGTGCCATTCGTGTGGGTTACCTTCCTGGCTATTTAATCAACGCTATAATTTAATTTATATGGTAAAACGTTTTTTTATCATTTATCCAGCGATTGGAGTTGTTAATGGCAGTTGCTATGACAACGATTTGTTTTTTTTTTCTAATACCTTGTTCGCGCGATAACCACAACGAATAGAAGAAGAAGAATGTGGTGTCTTTCACCTAGCGTAGATGTCGCCATCACCATTTTCGGGTTGAAGTCTCCATCTGGTGGCAATATCTAATCAATGACTGGAGTGTATGTATTTTATCAAGCAAACTGTAGCGTTGTCGCATCTGCGGGCTGAACACGTCGCGCATCCTAAAAACGCGTCTATACTCGTAGGAGCGTGGTTGACTGCAATTGGTTGATATTACGTGACCAATGGGAACTCTCCATCTGTCTACCCCTTGATACAACTCCCGTCAAGACATCACCAACAGCACCTCATATTCTGGCATTATCGGTTGGCACGTCCGCAGACCAACACGCCTGATTAACTTTCTATTTAACACAACGGCCGGTTCACTAGTGAGCGAGTAAATTAATATTTGAACTTGTTAATTGTAGAGTAAAATGCGATCAGTTGTCGCTGTATTTGCTGTTGTGGCTGTTGCCACTGTCTGCGGAGAAACTTTCCTCGATGAGAAATTCCTTGATGGTGAGTGAACAAAATGGACCAAAAGCCGGCCCGAGTTTGGATTTTATTCTCTGGAAGTTTCGTCTCGTTGGTCTGTACCACACCCATTTACCTGGTGTCGCCACATTCGGGGAAAATTGCTGGGTTTTTTTTGGGGGGAATTTTGCCAGTCGGTATCCACTGACAGAAATGAAAATAAAGGGATAACACTGTCTTGGCAACCGGCAAACATTGGACAATTACTGCTCGCCAATGATAGTCATGATTTGGTGACGATTTTGGGGTGAAAGACCTGGAGTACAGCCATTCGTTATTGTACGGAAATTTTTTAACTTCACATTCATTGGTTAGACGTAGATTATTTTACGGGGGCAATGTGAATTTAGGTGTGTATCCCTTGGGTGTTGTTTCCAACGAAAGTCCGACTATTGCGCCCCTCATACTCTTGCCCTCTCCCCTCCCCAAACTCGTCCGGAAGTGCGAGAATATACTCATTTTTATTTCGGGCATCACCCAACGTGAACACGTTTTTCCACTTCTCCCAACATGTGGAAAATCTCTTAGAACTAATAATGGTATTTATGATTTTTGGGTGATATTGTTCTCGTTGTTTCATTAATTTGGTTAGACATGATTTTTATTGGATTTTTATTGGACTCTTTTCATCTTCAGACTCGTGGGAGAAGAACTGGGTGTACTCCGAGCACCCCGGGAAGGAGTTCGGAAAGTTCGTGCTCAGCCATGGAAAATTCTGGAACAATGCCGATAACGACAAAGGTAAAAAAGCTCAATACACTCTTTCCTGTGGTTTTTTTTATCCTTTAATTTTTACAACGCCATTGCCGTGACGTTTTTTTCCATGTGAAAAAAAATGTGGTCAGTGATTCCTTTCCGCCATAATGAATCCGAGCCTAGAGTCACATGCCTTTCTCCAGTGGATGGTAAGTGCTACAGGACCTCGGAGAGTGACTAGAGGTCTGGCTTATGCCCTGAGCGTGTTATTATACACGTCTCAGGTACCTAGTGCAGGCACATTTTTTTTTTCATTCTTTCAAGATTTTTTACTTGAAATCGGAAATAATTTTTTCTAATGTGAGGCTAACATGTGCTCTTGTACAATGGAATCTCTCAAGTACTCTTTTTCACATCTACTGACAATGGCTAAACGTTTTTACTTTTAGTGTAAAATACATTATTAAACAAGTTTGTCATTCATCTTGTGGAATTTTCAGGTATTCAAACGTCGGAGGACGCCAAGTTTTACGCCATCAGCAAAAAATTCGAGCCATTTTCGAATAAAGGCAAATCCCTAGTGATTCAGTTCACGGTGAAGCATGAGCAGAACATTGATTGCGGTGGTGGTTATGTAAAGGTGTTCGACTGCTCACTCGATCAGAAGGACATGCACGGAGAGACTCCCTATCTCCTTATGTTCGGTAAGATCCTCTCAACTTATTATTTCTTCTTCAGTCTCATCAATGAATTCCACAGTAATTACTTTGTCGAATGTCCGCCATTTTATTGGATGTCAAATAAATTTTCTGCTCAAATGGATTCTGAAATAATTCTCACTATCTCATTGCTGATTACTTCTTAATGTAGGACCTGATATTTGCGGCCCTGGAACCAAAAAAGTCCACGTCATCTTCAACTACAAAGGAAAGAATCTCCTCATCAATAAGGACATTCGCTGCAAGGACGATCAATACACTCATCTCTATACTCTTATTGTTAACCCTGACAATACATACAAGGTAATTTGCACTTCTAGGGATGAACTCAATTAATCTATCGAGCCTAGAGTCACATGCATTTTTATCCTCCTAAAATTGCAAGTGCTAGAGGTACTCGAATAGTGAAGAATGTCTCGCTCGCATTTTTTGTAACTATAATTTTAATTTCACTGTTACAAGCTGAAACGCGAAGGCCGATAGCAATATATTTTCACCCCTAGTGAAAGTACTTTAATTATCGAACTTGAGTTCCATTTTTTTATAGCATCTAAAAAGGAATTTTTTCTTAAAAAAAACGTTTCTTAATTAACAACTTGTGAATTAATCCTTCAATTGTTCTGCAGGTTCTGATTGACAATGAAGTCGCGGAATCCGGTGACTTGGAGGCAGACTGGGACTTCCTCCCCGCCAAGAAGATCAAGGATCCCTCACAGACGAAACCAGAGGACTGGGATGACCGTGCGACAATTCCCGACCCAGAGGACAAGAAGCCAGAGGACTGGGATAAGCCAGAGCACATTGCCGATCCAGAGGCCACCAAGCCCGAGGACTGGGACGAGGAGATGGACGGTGAATGGGAGGCCCCAATGATCGACAATCCTGATTTCAAGGGCGAATGGAAGCCAAAGCAGATTGACAATCCCAACTACAAGGGCCCATGGATTCACCCTGAGATCGATAACCCCGAATACACACCAGATTCTGAAATCTACAAGAAGGACGAAATTTGTGCCATTGGTTTTGATTTGTGGCAAGTGAAATCGGGAACTATTTTTGATAATGTTCTCATCACGGACGATCCTGAAGCTGCCAAGAAGTTTGGCGATGACGTGTGGAAGCCCACTCTCGTAAGTATTAATTGCTAATGGATTATCAAATTAATTAATTAATTAATTGAAATTGTAAAAATGATGAAATAAGAGTTCTGATAATTATGAGCGATAATCAATTGGAATTCCTCGTTGCTGAGTTTAATCATATTGACAAGTTTATCTCTAGAGAAATTTACTCCACGTGTTGATTTGGTTTTTCATTTTGTTCACTTGCAGGAGGGAGAGAAAAAAATGAAAGAGGCTCAAGATGAAGAGGAGAGGAAGAAGGCTGAGAAGGAGGTGAGTGAAGAAACAACGGACGACAGTAATGACGCCGATGACGATGATGAGGCGGAGGAGGAGGATAACACCTTTGGTGAAACTGAGGTAAAAATCCCTCCATTGTTCTCTTTCTCTTCACTAACTTGTCATATTGTTAATCGTGATGATAAAAACCACTGCTGAAACGCATGAGCGATAGATTTCGTGGAATTCCTCGTTACTGAATCCCAAAAAATTCACAAACTTTGTTATCAATCGATCCTATTCTGGTAATAACATGATTCGTTTTTTGATTCCAGGAACATGACGAGTTGTAAATGAATGTCAAGGGTGACATAACAAAAATTCAGACTGTATTCCAGGGGCTGGCAGGCTTGAAAATATACGCACCAACCGCCACGGACAGAAATAAACCCATGGGGAGGAGGACAATGTAATCAAGAATATCGACGTTTCTATCTGAGATTTTTCGCCATCTGATGATACTCAATGGATGGGAAAAGAGAATTTTTTAATTTTGATGAATCGTTTATTGATATTTGAGAAAAAGTGAGAAATCGAGGTATCTCAATTGCAACCCGAAACGAATGATTCATTGTTTAAATAGAAAAGTGTTCCAATGTATAACAAACGGAGAGACGAAGAATCTCGAAGAAAATGCGCCGATAAAGTATCTGCTGATTTTACAATTATACAGGAATGGGGGTTGATAAATCCGTGATCAGCTTCACCTCCGCCACAGCTCCAAAAAGACTATAAGTTGTTCCGTTTTTGTTTGTCAAGTGTTTTTTTTTTTTTATAATAAAATATCAAATCACGGAAATCAGAAGTGATTGCGAAATGAAAATTCAATATTGATTATTGTCAGTGAGATTTGCTGAGTAATTATTGTTTTCTAATCTTATGATTTGAAGTTAAACATTTTCTCCTCATCTACATACGTAGAAATTTATATGACACTAAGTGATTGGGTGTGTGTTTAAATATGACTGAGTGATAATTATTGAATAATTTTATCAAAGTAAATTAAAATTGATAAACATTGAAAACACAAACGCCAATAACAATGTAATAAATTAATAAGAATTTTCTAGACGTGTCTGAATGGTTTTCCTTTATTAATTCCTATCATAATTTAAGATATTTTTTTAATAATAAATAATTGTAGTTGAAGTAAAAGTAAGTCGATTTTCTCTGTCACAGTTTATTGAAGAGAAATCCTCGGCAATCACAGAAAAACTCAAAAGTAGATATGAGCATTTTCGTATGGATTATTGAGATTCGAGGTTAATGACTAGTTACCACTTGTTACCGCTTGTTTTTTGTTTATTGAAATACTGAGAATGCGGTGGAAAGGGCTTCGTGAGCACCGAGTTGCTGAGTCAACCACTGGAGGCCCTGGGTCGATGTACTCGCGTCAGTCAGAGGAGATGAACCTTGAATGTGCCAGGCTCTCCCGCAGCATAATTTTTGTAGAGAGAGAATATCAGTGAGTTCCTCTATGCTTGCGCATCCATCTATGTCCTAGACAATAAAAAGAAAAGTATAATTAATAATACTAATTTGTTTATCAATCCTCAAGGAGATAAACAGAATAATAAATGACCTGTTTATTAGCGTAAATAAGGACAAGAGCATCTCGGAGCTGTCGTTCACTGATAATTTTCGATAACTCCTTCTGCGCCTCCTCAAATCTCGATCTATCGCTTGCGTCGACAACAAAAATCACTGCCTGAGCATTATGATAGTAGTGCTTCCAGAGCGGTCGGAACTTGTGCTGTCCTCCCACATCCCACAGAGTTATCACCAAATTCTCGTACTCGAGACTCTCGACGTTGAATCCAATTGTGGGAATTGGAGGATTCGTCAGAGTGATACCTTTCATTGCTGATAGAATACTCGTTTTTCCAGAGCCATCGAGACCCAAAATTACCACTCTCATATCAATCTTTGTTCCTATGTGAACGCGATTGTCTCTACTAAAAATAATTGGAATCGACGACTCGGGAGTGAGAAAATCAGGACCCAGCTGTGCGTACTGTTGTTGCTGCTGCTCCAACGACCCCAACACCTCCTGCACCTTGTCAGCGCCACTGAGCAATTTCCAGTCCTCATTGTCCAATATATTTTCACACTGAATACAGACATCAGCGACTTGCGACCTAGTTGACGTTAAATCCTGCAGTTGCTGCCTCAATGCCGAGAGTCTGCCCTTCATCTCCGTGTCGACACAGGCCAGGGCATTGTTCTCCTGCTCTGCAAGTTGAAGCCTCAGCTCATCGAAATGATGCTTAACCCTATGTCTTGCATCCTCAATCGCCCAGCCCTCCAACTCCTGAATGACAACCTCAATACGATGTGCAGTGTCTCTCATGCTCTCCATGAATTGCGTCATCTTCTGGAGAGCAGCGATGATGGATTTCCTCAAGCTCTCCGCCTCGATTTCAACGAGAGCCAATTTGTGTGCGCTGTGACGTCCATAGTCTTTGCAGAGATAGCACATGAGAGCATTTTCACATCCCTCTTGAACGCATGTAAATTCTGCTATGTGATTCGTATGAATTGGACACTTTGGCTTCTCCTTTGGCTTCTCCGACAGTGGAATTCGTCGGTGTTTCGCCAGTGTCTTGGACGAGTGAGTTAGAATATCACAGGCCTCGCACAAGTGTGTTGAACATACCGTACAATAAATAACAGCAAAATGGCATTCATCCTCGTCGCAGGGCTGAGTTGACTGGAGTCTTTCTCTCTCGAGTGTTGATGATTTTTCACTTCTCGATTGTTCCAGACGCTCGAGCAGCTCAATTAATGCAAAATTTTTCTTCAAACTGTAAACACCCTCGCGACTAGTCACTTCGGTGGGTTGACGATCGAATGGACAGAAGAGAAATTGTACCTCTGTCATGCAGGGCTGGAGACGAAGGAGGCACGAGTGACACACAGTATGACCGCACTGCAGCAATCGGGGAACTTTGTCGCCTTCTATGGAGAAGACCTCTTCGCATACTCGACATTCTAGTACCTGGTGAAATTTATTTTTTATTTTAATACATTTTAATATATTTGCTTATCTATTTTTCAGTCGTTTTCTATTTATTAATCCATTGCAATTATTCAGCAGCAGATATTTTTTTTTTGTTACTCTCAGACGGACGACAATGGATAGAAAAGAAAAATACATGCTGAAATTCATTTAGTCTGCAATTCAATTCTTTGACACAATTTGTATTAATTTGATTCATTCGTCGTATTGTATATTTTTTTTTCAATTTGTGTACAACTTACATTAGATTTCACTGTACTCCTCAGCGAACGCTTTACGTATTTGGCAAAATGACTGTGCCCCTCTGTAATGACATCAAATTTCCTGTCCATTTGTAGAAATAAATCGATTGAAGTAATGCAGGGAGTGAGCGAAAGCTGCCAAGAAGTTGCCGAGTGAATTGAACTAATTGGAGGCTGACAAGTGAAGGGAACTCATCGAATTGCTATTTCTGATTTATTTTTTTTTATTTTGTTGAGAAATCTCGTTGCTAAACTATTCAGCTCAAAAGGCTCGTTCCTGACAATGAAAGCATTGGGTGGCAGCTCGTCGAAGAAGGAATTTTTATGACGTAGATTTGAATTAATCAATCTTCACAGCTGATTATTCCGGTTCGATAATGCCCTCGAGGGCAATTCACTCATTGATACGATCACACTGGAGCGAATTTACCTTCAAGTACTAGAATATGTCATTGCAGACGAATTACGTAGATTATCTACCAAAAAATTCAGTGATATTTTGCGCAGAACAGCCATTGATACTGCAGAAGAGATGAAAGGACGAAAATACTTTGGTTCCATTTACCATCCGGAATGAGTTGTTCTCTTCCAATAATTCAAGTTCTCAACAACATGATTGCAAGAATGTTTCCGAAAACAACATAAAAAGGCAATAAAGGCAATTATTGGGGAAATATTCTTTTAATTATTTTCCCTTCTGGGGAGCGATTTTGCGCGTTTTATGTCGACATAAAAACTTTTTTTTTCGCCCGCTAGGTGGTGTTTCAGTCAACGGGATGGAATAACTGGGTGCCTTTTGGAACACACACAAGACCACGTACAAAATGGTGGATGCGTAAAAATCCGCGTGCTCCAAAATCATAGAATTGATAATAATTAACATTTAAGACATGAATCAATGTTATTCTGGATCAATATTTACCATTGAATGATCTCCATTACTTCAGTGTTAAAGAAAAATTATACAATGCAGTGTGGAAGGAAATGTGGTCTCTGCAATCAACGTAAAATCAATTGCGTCGGAAGGGACTCAAGGAGCTGAAACGGATTTTCCAACTTTTAACGAAGAATAATTGTTGAAAATTGATGAATAATCAAGAACTTCTGAATTTTCAATAATTATTTTTCGTTAACAAGTGGAAAATCTGTTTCAGCTCCTCGAGTTCTTTCGAACAAAATTGATTTCACGTTGATTGGCCCATCAGTTCCTGAGATATAAGGTATTCATTAAAACGAGTTAATTTAATGAATACCTTATATCTCGGGAACTAATGGGCCAATTAAGGTAAAATCAATTGCGTCTGAAAGGGCTCGATGAGCTGAAACAGATTTTCCACTTTTTAACGAAAAAAAATTTTTGAAAATTCATGAATAATCAAAAACTCGTATTGATAAATTTTCAAAAATTTGTTTTCGTTAAAAAGTGGAAAATCTGTTTCAGCTCATCGAGCCCTTTCAGACGCAATTGATTTTACCTCGATTGGCACATTAGTTC
>JAPYZN010000052.1:0-72273 GCA_030522865.1 Psyttalia lounsburyi
TATATCTCGGGAACTAATGGGCCGATCAACGTAAAATCAATTTCATCTGAAAGGGCTCGAAGAGCTATAACAGATTTTCCACTTTTTAACGAAAAATAATTTTTGATAATTTATCAAAACCACTTCTTGATTATTAATAAATTTTCAAAAATTATTTTTCGTTAAAAAGTGGTAAATCTGGTTCAGCTCATCGAGTTCCTTCGAACGAAAATGATTTCACGTTGATTGCAGACACTGCATAACCTTCCACACTGCATTGTATCATTTTTCTTTAACACTGAAGTAATGGAGATCATTCAATGGTAATTATTGATCCAGAATAACATTAATTCATGTCTTAAATGTTAATTATTATTAATTTTATGATTTTGGAGCACGCGGATTTTTACGCATCCACCATTTTGTACGTGGTGTTGCGTGTCCCGCAAGGCACCCAGTTATTCCATCCGTTGACTGAAACATCACCTAGCGGGAGACAAAAAATAAGTTTTTATATCAACATAAAACGCGTAAAATCGCTCCTCTGCTGTTTCCGCCGAAATCGATTTCTTCCAATGCTGTCGGTATTAAAAAATGTTGATACGTTACCATGAGCGGGGAGTAGCGGGTATTAAACCGACATCACTCTCCCTTAACCTATCACAGATAGTGTCACTTCTTGCTCTGGTAAAAAGACTTTGACCGGATCTAAAAATTCGAAAATTTTATAATCATAAATAAAGATAAATGATTAAATTTATAGCAAGTACATGAATTATAATCATTCAATAGGAGCGGTAAATAAGTCATATTCAAAACGATTGCGCTACAGGGAGAAAAAAAAATTCTTTAGCTCATAAAATCCATTTTCCTGAAGTAAATTGACTTGAGTGAAGAACATTTATTTCTCAATGTAGAGTATAAATTGATAAAAACTGAAATGGTAAATTTTTAATTACCGTCGTCCTCCTTTCTTACCGGCAATGATTAATCAGCGTCATGAAGCTAGCGCTCGTTTGAATCTCCAGTCATTGCTTGAAACCTAAATTTTGGACATCTCGACTAAATTACAGTGCAAATACATCCACCGAAATTGTTAGGATGACGGGTTCACGCCCATCTCCTCATTCATTCAATTCTCCTCTGTATCTATCCTCATTATAAAACAAACATGTTGGTCTCAGTGAAAATATATCTCAATAGGTAGCCAATGCGCGGTTGTACGTCATCGATCAATTGCGTTAATTCTCGCTATTGAAAATTCATTGGAAATTTATCATGTCCTGTTGCGACAGTTCTATTGCTGGTGAACGATTTCCAGGCACCGGATGCTGCGGTAAGTTTCACTGACAATTTTGTCTAAATTGGGAAAGAATAAAAAATAATTGAAAAGCCTAGGGAATTCGGTAGAAATTTATATTCCACTTTTGTTCAATTTCCCGAGCTTCCGGCCGATTATATAAAAGATTCCAGTAAAAAATTTGAAAATTAAATTTTTTAATTTCTGTCTGGGGAGAAAATTAGGTAATGGAAGTTTTTTTCTCTAAAAATATTCACAATCCCAATTTTCTTAATGAAAAAAAGTAGAGATAAATCTCTGTTTTTTTTTTTAGAAAAAATGAGCTTCGTCACTTTTAAAACAGATCAATAGAATTTTCTATCGAAATCCTTAGATTTTATGATTATTCTTGTTTCTATACGTGGCTACATGAACAAATGGTATTACACAGGATCAGCTTGCGCTGGCGGAAGATCCGGATGTCTAGCGTCTGAGCCGCGGATACGTTCTTGTATGTGTCAAGAGAACGTGGGTTGTCTGGACAGAGCAGATTGTGGGGGATTTCGACCGAGAGGTACGGCTGCCACTGGAGCGTGTCCTGGACCGTGTCAGTGCGTTGAGGAAGAGGCGTGGAATAGTAATTCACCGCCTAAACCAAATTGCGAGTGGCTATCGAATTTTAGCGAGTTGAGGAGACAGTGGAGCGATCACGGGAAGAAGAACAGGTGCAAGTGTTGCAGTTGTGCTCCAACGTATGTTTTAATATCAATTCATTCAAAGACATTTAAATTGATTGAAATAATTAAAAGACTCGACGGAATCACTCTGTAACAGAGATAATTACTATGGCAGTTACCTTTTTCAAAAAATCCCGCCGCTGAGCTGTTATCATAACTAAACAAACGGCGCATGTGCAATATGCGCAGTAAGTTGCGCATTGCGCTCAAAAGTAAATTGACGCGATTAATCTCCTGTGACCACAAACACTAGTTCTAACTTTCTTAAATCGTAAATTCATTGCGGCAGAATTTATCGAGTCAGTAGGACCCGGTAATTAGCATCATATAATTGGGTGTAAGAAAATGACTAATCAATAAATCAATAACCGAACAATTCGCATCAAAAATTGCACAGCAGACGCGCAGTCCCTTGCAGACCGTGTCCCCCGCCTCCCAAGCCCTGTAAATCATCCCCGAGGACCTGCACCTTCGACGAGAGGCTATCCGGTGGTGCGTGCGGAGGTGGCTCCTGTGACGATCAGCGAAGCTGCCCGGGCCCGTCCACATCGGGCCCCTGTCCGCCCTGTTCCCCGGCGCCAAAATCCATCCTGAAGCCCCGCAACTGTTGCCAATGCATCGGCAACTACTGCATGTGCCAGCCAATGCCCAGAAACTGCAACTGCCCTCCTCCCCCCCAGGTCGACGCCCGAGCTGATCGCGAATGTTCCTGCGACTGCCCGTCATCTCCAGAGTGCGCCTGTCCTCCCAGCGAGCGACGATTCCCAAAGACCAAAGTACGCTGTCCAAACGCGAAATTGTGCTGTCCAACACCCAGAGCTCCGCCCGGGCCCAAGTGCAACTGCTCCAAGTGTCAGCCATGTCTGCCACCACCATGTGATCCCTGCACTGCCACAAAATGTCGGCCAACAGTTGTCAAGGTCGCGCCATGTGCACCACCGCCATCTTGTTCACCGTGCACTCCACCTCCCGCATGCTGTCCAAGGCCATCATCCCCACCGTGTGCCACCAGCAGACCCCAGGCGAACCGAGTGAGCTGCATGCCACCCTGCAGACGACCAGGTCAGTCTGCCTTTCATCCAACGGTTTATTCTCGTAGTACGGCATTTTTTAATGACAATGACAGGGAAAAGAAAATGGCGGGAACAGATAGTAGACCACAAGTCAGGGGGATAAAGAGTCAGTGTCGGTGTGGGGATGATGGTCGTGGGTGTGCCGATGATTGTCAATCTTGTTGTTCCGTTAATTGCGCTGAAGATTCACCGGAAATGAGGCGAAATGAAACATCTAGAGTTCAGAGTCGGCATAATTACAGCGTCGATCAGCAGAATGGCAAACAACTCAGGGGAAAAATGAGTCAGTCTCAGTGCGGAGATGATGATCTCGCGTTGTCCGATGATTGTCGATATTGTTGTTCTGTTAATTGCGCTGAAGGCTCACCGGAAGAGACGAAAGGTGCTGATGCTGGGAGAGGGCGAGAGCTCGGTATGAAGAGACAGTGTCAGTGCGGAACTGATGGCCAAGGTTGCGCTGCTGATTGTCAATCCTGTTGTTCCGTTAACTGCGCTAGTGATTCACCGGAAATGATGAGACATGAAGAGACTACGATTCGTGATCAGCGCAGAGGACAACAACTCAGAAGACAAAAGAGCCAGTGCCAATGCGGTCGTGATGGTCTTGGATGTGCTGATGACAGCCGCTCTTGTTGCTCCATTAATTGCGCTGATACCTCCCACCAATTGACGAAGAATGAGGCAGTTGGGACTGAGAGTCAGTGCAACTGTAGCTCAGATGCCCGCGGCTGTGCTCCTGACTGTCACCACTGTTGCTCAATAGAGTGTTCCAGCGAAATAAATAATGACAGAAGAAAGAGAATTTCCGCTGGCTCAGACAGCGAAACAACTCGGAGATATTCAAATGAGATGGGAATAATTGAAAAGCGAAATGCTGATGAGTCCATTGAGAGCAACTCGAATACTCAACACTCACAGGGTTCGTCACAATTAAGAGATTTGCCGGTGGTGAGGAGTTCCAGTGCTTCAGCAACTCTAAAGAGATCGACTAGACTGTTGCAGTCGCTCATGCGGGCAAAATCATCAAAGGCTGGTGTTCATCATCAAGACAGTAATTATGGCGGTTGAGTGGGTAAATTGGGAAGTGTAATGAGTGAGCCGCAAGTTTATTGATTTGGGGGAGGAGGACGACATCGGCACAACCCGGCATCATTATTATTTCACAAGATTGTGGATTATTGAGATAAATGTTTTAATTTCGTAATTGGAGCGAAATGAGGTCATCAATTAGAATCCATTATAATCACATTCTAATTTCTATCATTGAAAATTTTAAGAAAAACAGCCACAAAACCCGTGAAGAAAAAAATCATCGAAAACGAATGTAAAATCGTAAATTACTTTTCCGGCGGTATAGATAACGACTACTGAAACGGAATTTACGTGTACATTTCTTTTGTATATAAAATAAACAAAATTATAAAATTAGGGAATCTCTCGTGTAAAAAATTTATGATATATTCTTATCCAGCAAGAGATTGAGAGATATTAATCTAGCGCGTAGTTACTAGTGTGTAATAGCTGTAATAATATTGAGGATAATTAAGCGAACCCGCTGAACTTGGAACATGAACTTTGTTCCAAAAAAAATTATTGAAAAAACCCTCCAATTTGAAATACTTCCGAATTTTTTATGACAATGAAGAAAAAATTATTGTTCAGCAATTGTCTATCTGCCAGACAACACCGACAACTCCTCCTCGTCACCGCCTCTATTTCCTTCTCGCCTGATTATCCTTAAATTGATATATGAGTGTTTTTTAAAAATGCCGTCGTATGAAATTTAACTCTGTGAATATATTAGACAAAACGAAACTCACGGTTTTGTCCCACCTTTCTATGACTAAAGGTATGTGACCTGGCATCCGGTAGGTCATGAGATTGCCGTGCAATATCAACAGGACACCCGCAGCTTGTTCACCTGGATGAGCAACTTTATTAGCAGAATTGGTCATTCGACACTTGTGCCCAGTCCACTTACCCTCATATCCTTCGCACTGATGATCCTCGCCGCTGTGACACTGTCACTGGGTTTGACATTTCACGAGCGGTATTATAAGACTAAAAAAATGTGCACCAGATGTCGATAGAACGACGCCAGATGCTTAAAAATAAAGTTCTCTGAAAATCTTCCACTGGCTTTTCTTTCGTTTTTATTAAAACTCCACCTTTTAGCCGGATATCACCAATTTTTATGAATTTTCTTACCAGTTGTTTTATTTTGCTAAGAAAATGTAGAAAGTTTGTGGAGTGTGATTGGCGCGGGTGCGCGTAGAGAAACATTCAATAAAAATTACTCATCCGTCCGACATTAATTTCTGCAAATTGGTTATAGCGAAGAAAAGTAATTTATCCTGTGAAAACCTCTCGTCCGCAAAATACCCAAGTGCGGACTTGATTTCTACCTCGGGAAACCCTTAGGAACTAGATACCCAGAATAATCATGCCTTCTAATCCAAAAATGGTATTAAATTTATAATGAGCGAAATGGAACTCTCCTCGACAGTTTCATAATCCCCTCTTTGAGCAGCCCTACCACTCAGCAATGAAATAACTCCCTCTCGCTTATGCCTCTTCTTCGCTCCATGGCATGGGTAACGCACAACTGTCCAGAACATCTTTGCGTTTTGGTCAGTCGTTAAAATGACCTATTCCACTCCATTTATCATCGCATTTCTGTCTCTCAGTTTGTGGTTGTGCATTGAAATTTGCGCTGATGATACAATTAGCAATGCTATGGGCCTGAAAGACTGCGGTGAATGTGAATTGTACAGGTAATTGACCATTCAGTTGTCTCTAATTTAATTTCATCGGACAAATCGATTATTCAGTGATCGGTGAAATCGTTGAGTCGTAATAAATTAAAAGTTAATTTTCTATCTTCTGTCAGTTCTTCTTCTTCCATTCCGTATCGTTGTAGTCTCGGCTCTGAGAGTGAGACAGATACCATTCTTTTTTAAATTATTGAGTCGTTCCATAGCAAGTGAAGTGAGAAATTATTTCCCCAGATTTTATTCAACACAAACAATTTTTCTAAGAAAACAATGTCAAGAAGTATTTTTCGAAAAAGTTAGTTCTCGATTTAAAGAGTTTTTTTTACATTTTTTTAGATCTCTTATTTTTCAGCACATTGAATACCAATGACAATCTTTACAGTTGTTTATTTATTGAAGATTTCCGCGTAGGAAGACTGTAATTTTTTTAGTGGAAAATATTGCACTCTGCGGACAGTGTTTTTAAGGTAGATTCGCCGATGCGCTCGTATCCGAAGCAATTCGCGTTTTATTAATCTCCTCGAGAATCATGGCTCTCCCCACTCTTCCAGTTTACGTCCGGGAGTCGGTAGTAAACTATAGATCTCTTACGGCGCTCACTACACAGCCGCTGCCCCCCACTCCGTTCACACAGATACGCCTCGAGGCACTGATCACCGAGAAGTTTCAAGTCGCTCAACAGTCGTAAAAAATCCTAACATATTGTGGAATGTGAACTGAAAAATGCTCATTACATAAAATTTACAAAAAAAGTTGACACAAAATGTAGTTGAAAAAATTCTTAACTAAAAATATTTTAATTTGTTGTGCCCGGACGATCAATAATTCATCAATTGCAGAGTCACTTAGATTTCAAATATTTTTCTGAAACTCGATTTGCCATGGGGGAAATAAAAATAAAAAATCATTATTTTGTGGTGGAATGAACTTCCAGGTGTCCGGATAACTCCTCAAGGTGTCTCCTGGGATCCGTTCCTGACCCCTGTGAGTGCTGTCCAGGTGGTAGATGCGCTAAACTCGAAGGCGAGAGCTGTTGGAATGCCAGCATCAACAGTCTCGATCCCAAAAGACGAAAGGAGGGCTTCTGCGCTACGAACTATCTCTGTCAATTGAGAACCGATCTCCGCGATAAGGTTTGAATGGTTTTAATCGAAATCATATATTTCTACCTCCAAAAAAAAAATCAGCCGAGTGACCAAAATTTTTCCTGCCGTCAGAGAGCCAAAGTCAAATTTACCGCAAGAAAAATATGAACTTTACGCCCGCTATAGAGAAAAAAAAGTCCTATTTAAATGTAAAACCTCATAAAAATCCCCCGGAAAATTCCTATATCATTTCCGATTTTTTTATTCACTCAATTGTTCACTTTTGGCATTCAGTCCTAAAAACTTCCAATCCCCGATAAATCGAGGCTTGAATTCCCCGGATTTTATTGATGACAAAATAATTAATAGTATATTATGCAACATGTGCGTAATTGTGTTTTTGGCTCGTGGGAGGTTGTAACACGAGCCGAAGGCGAGTGTTATAATCCCACGAGCCAATTAACCGAGTGAAACGAGGTTAGAATCGCGTGATTACGGGCACCTATGGCATAAAAATAATTAACCCAAGGAGAAGAAGAGAAAATAATTTTGGTGTGAATGGTGGTTCCTCGGGGGAAAAGATTGTGGAGAAATAATTTCTCTGAGCGGAGAACAGCTATAATTACGTGTTAGAATAGTTGACGAGATAATGGCAAGTGTCGGTGACCCGTGTAGGCAGTGCCGAGTGTTAAATGCACAGCAATCAAGCAATCAGACGTTATATACATTGTAATACATAGCCATCTGCAGTAGCTCGGCCGCCTACTAGGGGCCCTCAGTTCACATTTTCGCATTTGCCATTCATTGAAATATGGCGAAATAGTACAAATGAGGTATTCCATTGAGCCAGAAATTATAAAGTCGAACAGTTAATGAGCTGGCATATTATTTAGGATGAGCCAGAGGCAATTTGCGTATGTATGGAGCAGAGTCCAGCGTGTGGCAGCAACAATGAGACTTATTCGACACCCTGCGCTCTCCATGAGGAAGCGATGCGGCTCAGGAAGGCCTCACTAAAGCTCAAACACCTCGGGCCGTGTCCCAGTCGTCCATGGATTTTCTCACCGCTGAGGGATACTGCCGCTCCGTCTGGTCAACGAGTTGCATTTAATTGCGAAGCCAAGGGCTTCCCTTTGCCGGATATCTCCTGGGAATTTCGCTCTGCTAGCGATGGGGTTGTCCTCAAATTGCCGAGTGCGTATTTGTCTTACTCACTGCAGTCTAGATGTCATTACAAGTAGAGAACAATTCAATAATTCAAGAAACATTACCAGCAAAAAAAATTACCTAAGAATGACATTTCGAAGTGTAGTCTGGGAGCGAAGTAAAATTCTGGAAAGTGTCAATTGTCCCGTAAATTCTACGATTTATTTTCAATTTTCTATGGAATTTCCTGGGCTGACTTTTAAAAATGAAAAGAACAAAGACCAAACTAGTAATAAATAGTCAGTCAATAATTTTTCTGCTGACGAATAATTTGAGGCAAAAGCTCGACTGATTCAGTCCTAATTTTATTGTTTCACTGGATTTATCAAAGCTTATAAATGTCACAATAATTTGCCATAAATCGTCATTTACCTACTTAAAATATTTCACTTCAGACGAAGAACACGGGGGAACGGTGCACACTACCGACGGCTCCGAAAATCTGATGAAAACATCCTGGATGCAAGTGTCATCAGTCATGAGACAACACACTGGGACGTATCAGTGCATTGCCAACAACACACTAGGGCACGCAAGCTCAGCTGCTTTCCTGTCTGTCATGATATAATCCGAGATCTCCTTATCTTCGCCGTTAATCCACCCTCGGGACCATATCTCTCGGTCAGTTGCACCAATTCACAAGAGCAGATGAAACTTCACGAAACGTGAAGTCTCATTTCGCATCTTTTCCTCAAATATCTCAAGACATTTTTATGAATTAAATATAAATATCAACGAATTCCCCACTTTATCAATTTCGAGGATGTCTTTATATATATTTTCAGTTAACAAAATGTCACGCGATTGTTCTTTTTTTGAGTTTTTAATTTTGATAGTGAAACAAGAATTTTAGAAAAGTAATTTAATGTAAACGAAAATTGCAAATTTATTAGCATAAAATATGAAGACATTTTTAATATGCGATTTAGCGATTTTATAACATTTTCTCGTGATATTTTGTTAATGATGATTTGTCACATCATATTTAAAATTTCCCAACTCTCAGTGAAGTCGATATTATCAGTCATTAACACTTCATTACTTCCGAAGAGTTCTCACATTCTTCTTTATTCACTTTTTTATTGATTTATCTCGTCCTTACCAGCCCCTTCCCCAGGGTCGGCTGAATTCTATACTGTTACCCAATTTCCCTGTGGCGGTGGGGGTCTGTAATATTCATTTTTATATTATTTTCAATAAAAAAAATCAGTAAAATAAAGGATACAGACTGACGTTTATTGGTGGCCCGTCTCTTCTCTCCCGCATTTCGCAATTAACTTTATTTACAAAGGCCCAAAAAATACCCGGAGACTACTTGATGTGAAGTGGATTTCGGGGTCGGGGGAGAATGACAATTGCACTTGTTTAAAAAATTAATAGGAAACACTAACGAATTCGAAGTCTACACAATTCTATTGAACTTTCGATTACTTTTCAGGGAAAATTTTTTTTGACACAATTCTTTTTATTTCCCTATTTAAAAAAATTAAACTAAAATTCTAGGAAAATTGGAGAAAGTCCTGCCGTAAGTATCTCAATAAAATAAATTGTATAAAAAACCAACTCAAATTGAGCCAGTAAATAAATAGTAAAAATGTCCCCAAAAATTGAGGAGTAGTTTTGAGAATTCGCTAGGATTTTCTATTGGATATTTCCGTACGTGCGTGGAATCATGTTTATTCACTCACGGTGGGCTCCGCCAAGTGTCTCTGTTGATGCTCTGGGTGTCAGGCGGTGTTCTAGAGAGAAATAACATTATCATCTTGTTATCGTATTATCCCCAGCTCAAATATTTGCATTCTATTATGAGACCAGAGGAAGTAGTGACTCACATTATTCCCGACTGGAAGACATCAATTTTTTTCGAGTCACGTCGGTACACCGAGGCCAGAGTGTGTGCTACCGGTGTACTGAGCATCATCACCGCGATGCATAAAACAGTGAGGAACCAGCAACCATTCTGCAGTCGAAGGTAAATATATCGTTAATAATTATGCAGAGGAGGTGGGAGGCTATGGAGAGGGTAATGCCACTAACCAGTGGACCTAGTACGTGCTGACACATTAGTAATTTAATACCATTAGCGATGTCCCACAGTGGACGACACTTGGTAACACCTGCTCTCATTTCATTGAAAACGTGAGTGCGCCATTGATCAAGATAACCAGTCAATCTTTCGATGTAGCTCTTGGTTTTCTAGAATTAATGAGATTCAGTCAGCCGTCAAGCGGTCGATTTTCGTACTAATCTGTTCACATAATCGGGGGAATCCCCGGAGCATTACGTTTTTCACGGATTACCATTGACAGACGAGAAAAACCCGCAAAATTTAAATTTTCGCGGTGGGATTGTCTAAAAAAAATTGTCCATTGAGAATTTATTAATTTTTCTGGAAGGTTGCGTAAAAATAATTAAACATCCCAGAATTTTTATGTTCTAGGGAACAATGATTCCAGAAATCTCTGTTAGATTTTATTTTCAGAAAAATTACGTAAATTGTTACGTAATTTTTATTGAGTAATTCGTGGCTTTTAAAGTGAAACTAAGAAAGAATTCCTCTCTTTTTTGGATAATTTCTCTGATAAGAAATTAAAAAATGGCTAAGAAACAACCAACAATTACCATCTGAGCAATAACATCCCCTTGACTATCAATATAACTCTGAACAGTCCTCAAATGTCCGAGTGTTTGATTCGCTTTCCGATAAAACGGCTCCAGTTGCATCTCCAGTGTAGTGAGCTGATCGATGAGATTGTCCTGAATTTCCATGAGTGGTCGAACTTTTTGCGCAATGAGACTCTGCATTGCCGTACTAATGCCCACAAATGCCTTTGAACTTCTCATATCGGTCAACTGATTGCCCACATTGTAAATCTGATTTGACATTGTCGTCATGTCTTCATTAAGAATTGGCCCTCGAATCTGCATGACAATCTACAGCTGTTTACTACTGGAAAACTTTTAATTAACCAATGTATAGCTACCATTATCTTGTGCTCGGTGAGATTGGGTCTACAAGCGTACAGAAGGCTCTCCAGTTTGCCCTCCAAGCTCGGGGTGAGTATCTTAAAACCTTTCAGATCAACTTTCAGCAGAGAAAAGGCTTTGGAAAGTCCCGGCCACGTCCAGTAATCTGCCAGTTGTTCCAAGTTTGAGGTTTTGCCTAGTGGAAACGCGGGATAAACCGCTTCATCCTGCTCGCATTTTCTTGAGGAAAAAAAAAATTTTAAAAACGTCAGGGTGAAGTAAGAGTTACGAGACTTGTCCATTATTAAGATCCCTCCTTAGTCACTTATACCGAAATTAGCAACAATGCACGGAAGGTCAGAAAGTCTAGATTGTAAAGGGTTACAATTAATTCGGAAAATTGAAGCGCATTCAATTAAAAGTTAATTTAAATAATTATACACCTTTATTATTGAAACCAAATCTCAAACTCAATCTCTTTTCATTCATTAAAAATATTATCCCCCTAATTATTACGAATTTTGCAATCTCTTATGCTGCGGAGAAAAATAGTTTGTAATAGAAATAACTTGATTAGCAAAATTATTTTTTTTTTTCGGTGACGCCATTTAATTTGGAATTATTAAAAATAGAATAAGGTACATACTGCAAAAGTTCATTGAGTGGCATAGTCAAGGGTCGACCCAAAAACAATTTGGACTCCAGAATAGTTTCTAATGTCCGATAGTTGGGATCCTCGAGTGGCCGGCATACCAGCATCTCCGTATGGGTGGAAATTCCAAGTGCTCCTATCACAACGCCCCAAAGACCAATGGATGCAAGACAGCTGACTACAGCAGCGCTGATTATTCGAGTTGAATTCCATCAATTAATATTTGCTGCTGTATTGTTAGTGGTAATTGTAAACTATTCGAGACTTTGAAATATCGGAACTTGTGGATGACATTTGAATGAAACCAGTGGTAGAGGTCAATTTGTGGGGAAACAATAAGTGATTTTGGGGAAACAGGGAACTCACCACAACAACGTAGAACGTATTTTACCCTCAGCTGATCCGCAACGGCATATCAGGGCGGATATCAGCAAGATCCAGATAAGAAGAACAACGGTGACAGCACCTGCGGAATAAGAGAGACCAAATGTTCCTTACTACTATCGCTATTGCGAATGGTTTACCTGATTCTGGCAATCGTTGCGATTGCACATTCTCCTCTTTGCTATTTATTGTTTAAATTTTTTCTGTCAATATTCAGCTAATGTTGGGCAAGATTAATTCTATTAACCACTTATTTTAATTCTTTGAATTGAATAATTAGTTAAACAGGTTAAACAGGTTAAACATTGACAACTGAAAATCACTGAATTATTATTCGTTGGCAGAAATGATTTTTAAAAAAAATTAAAATTCATAAAATGTTTGTATTTAATTAAATTTAATTGTTTCTAACTCTTCGGTCAATACACAAAAACGTTAATTAACGTACCGATGCCCACGAGCCACCTGACGTCCTCGAAGGCCTGGATATACGGTACAACATAATTCGCGATTTTCCGCACTGTCTTTAATTGTCCGTTCAGTTCAGTACTAGTTGATTCAATGCTCCGCGCTTCCTCGAATATTCTCGTGCGCGCTGAATTTATCTCGCGTCGTATATCTGCGGAGAAGACCAAGACAAAAAAAAATCCGATGAAATGTATAAAAAGAGGGGAAGAAGGTGAAGGAGCTTTTAAAATATTACTATTTTTGGGTTTACGAAAATCCTAGTGAGAAATTCGTTTCCACCTCGCATCTACTGGGCTATGTATACATAGGGTAGAGCATTATGGATTTCCCATTAGCCGTAGTCGTCGCGTCACCTATTTATTACTGGAGACCAACTGTGCGATTATAATGCCAGCGATGGAATGAATAGGAAAAAAAACATCGAGTGTATGTGATATTCTGTAAACACGGGGGGACTCGCTGGCTGTTTGCTGCTATCAATCAAACGCCTCAATTCGTGGATGCTTGCAGGGGACGTTTGACCACGATTTCATCTACTAACGTAACTGAGTAAATAGAGGTACCGCCGGTGGTCCAGTTAATGCCACTAGAAGCTTTTCATGCCTTCAATCGGGGGCCAATAATATTTTCCTCAAATCAACGCCGTCTATTTATTTGTGTTTATCCGCAAATTTATTAATGCCTTTTCTCTTATTTTCTCTCCAATTTTTGTGTAAACAAAATATTATGAACAATTCGCCAACTAATTTTCAAATGATGATGAAAAAAAAAAGATTTGGGTGAGCTAATGCTTTCGTTCTTTCTCTTCAAATATAATCACAGAAAAATAAGTGCAATAAAGACATTCTTCAATTTTTTTTCAGAATAAACTCGGCGGAAAAAATAAACTTGTGTTTCGACATTGATCTTAAATTTCAAATTTTATCGGTAAAAAAAACTGGAATATGGAGGATTTGTGTATTCAGGCGGGAGAAAGGACACAAGTGATGATAAAATCGATTCATTAAACTTTCAAGTTGTGATAGCTATGATCGTTCTTCCTCCCAGTGTACCAATGTGCACTCCAGCTTGCCAAGATACTGCCTCTGACCTATATTTGGGGTAAAAGTTGTCTGACGCCTTTGGGCGGCACCTTATCGCCTTTCTTCTCGGCAACTGAGAGACAATGCCGCCGGGCTGGGATCATTGTTGACTTGCGTTAATTTAATCTTCGTAGAGGGGAGGTAAATTGTTGTGCCGAGTATCACTCGGCAAAATCGGATATAAATTGAAACGTTTCGGAGGAAATGCCCGCAGTGGAAAATATTTTAGTCAAATGTATTTGCTGAAAATTTAGTCATAAATTAACTATCCTATTACAACGAGCTAGCCTGTTTAGCACCCTAGAAATACCAGTCCTATTCAAATGAAAACTGAAACTTACAATTTCTCGCCTCTAGTGTTCTCCGAGCAATGTAATGCGGCACGTAAAGGTACTCCCCTCGTGCTTGACGCCCAGCCTCAGTTAAATTGTCCTGACTGACTTCACGTAGACGCAATAGCCTCTCGTCTCTAAGTAACTTGAGAAACGAAACAAAAATGAGGCTGATTGCAATCGTCTTTGAAACATATATCTCCCAGTGACTCTTGTTCAATTGCTACAGACGGTTAAATATAGCTTCACCCGGTACTGGCCCTTTTCAATGGACCTTCTTTCGTATAAAATTTATTTGCCCGGAGCTGCTCGTTGTAGAAACTGCAATTGCCTTCCTCTAATTGTTTTGGTCTTCCGATTGGAAAAATACGAGAGAGTCTCAAAGTCAAGCTGATTAATACGTACAGTAGGGACTTATTATATGGCCCAATCTTCATCCGGATTTCGATTTCATATTAAATCTCTAGAATTTTATACGAAGAAATCATTTTTCTTTGGCAATAAATCGAGGTCTGTTCCCGCGATTTCTATCTAGTAGACGGATTTTCTTTTTTATAAAAAAAAATTAAATGTTTTAACAAACATGTTGATGACTACCAAAATCGTAATCAAGTTAGAATTATATGAATTTAAAAATTTTTAATTAATTTATATAAAAATAAAAATTAATTTTAAAAATTTCCATTGAACCTTTCGAAATTCCATAGAATGTCTTCCGAGTTATGTGTCTTGCAATGAATTATTCTTTCTGCACTTCTTACCTGTCATACATTGAATCGAAAAATACGTACACGTTCGACCCTCAGCGACACCGTAAGGCCAGCTGGATTGATTGTTGCACAGAGAGGACGATCTTGGGGTGCACAACCGGCTGCCAGTGATTCAAGCTCACGTCGCAGCTCATCCGCCTCACGACTCAATCCCGCACCTAGTTCACGAGCTCGTTCACCCTCTTTCAGGATGGTCCTTGCGCGGCTTGAAAGTTCCTGGCTCGCTGAAAAATGCAATTCAAGCCGGTAACTCCGGGTGAATACTTTCTAAGCCGCTCTTGTTTTTCGATAAAAGGGAACCATTGAAGGAGGAGGGGCCGCCTCGGGAGGTAATAGAATTTTATTTGAGGCAAAAATATTTTAATAAAAACCTCGATTTATCGGAAAGACGACTGTCGGGGGGGACTTTTCAAGAGAGAAATTGTCAGAATAAAAATATTTTTGTTTATTTAAACATTATTTTATTATTTTATTTAAAGTGATTTCGGGCAGGAACTAATCGTCCGACTACCGTTACGAATTGTCTACGATCGCAGTTCTAACCCAAACTACGAAAAGACTCGCAACTTTTATTGAATATTTTCGTCTGTGTGAAGGTACTGCCTCAAACGACTGTAAATCATTCGGGGAGATACCATAGGTGCGGCACTTCTGTCCTTTAATATTGAATGTCTATGAATATTCAAGGCCTTGAGTTACAGTCGTCCTGCACTCTCCCATATCGTCCGCGATTCGGTATTCTATGGCGCAAAGTTTTTAATCGTTTGAGAGCGATGCTAAATGGTAACGACTCCACTTGAGTACGACATGAGGGCCAGAATCGTGGGCCCATTGATTTCTGAAATTGCAGCGTCACTCTCTCATTATATCAATTGAAAGTCAAATGAAATAATTAAATTCATCGAGTCACTGAATTCCATTAAGTAATTTCCCTTACTTTATTTTTATTTTTTCGAAGTATATTAATTGAAAAATCAACGCAAATGAAGACAGATTTACTTTTAAAAATTAAATAATTCTAAGTTAATTCGCCGAGTTTTTTGAAAATTTAAATAAATTTACAAATTTTCTCAGCGAATTTTTTCCACATTTAGGCCGGAAAAAAATGAAAAACCAGCGAATTAGCAGTACAGCTCGTGAATTAGCAAATCTACTTGGTTAAAAGGCTTCTTACTATTCGCAATTTGAAAAAATCTCGCAAGAGCAATCTCCAGTCCGGTTTCGGTTGCCAAATCCCCTTGTACGGGTTTACCAAGCAGCTCCTCCACATCTAGACAACCAGAGCGATCATTGAAACTGAGTTTATCCGGCAGAAATGATAAAATGAAATTCATTGATTAAGCGTTGACCGCATGAATTCTGACACATCCGGAAAATCCTGGATAGCCATTGGAAGTGGAGATTGTAAATCTCTCAGCATTGATTTCACATTGGCCATAAATTGGTCGATTGTCATATTTATGATGGAGAATCTCATCGAAAAATTTTCGGATGCTATCACGTGGCAACTTTTCCAATGCACTCTTTGCTTGTTTCAATCACTTACTATCTAAATCGGCCATGATGGCCTCGCTGGCGACATCAAGACTCCGCGTGAGACACTTGCGTATGTGTCCGGTTGTGCCTGTGTGGTAGTCTCTGAAGTCCTCAATTGCCGTTTCTACGACCGTTGGAATTTTTGATATTCCCATGTTTGCGGCCTCATTGGAGATTATCATTCCACTCAATCCAATCCTGACAAGTAAAATTTATCCCCTCTTTCTTGTATTTGTATTCAAAGATATTCTTTCAGAACTCATTGAAATTACATTTTCGGGTTTAGGCATGAACAGAAATTAATTGCAAATTTGTAAAATGCTCCGCGAATTACTGAAAAAAAAAACTTTTTCTTTTCCACTAAATTTTCGTGACAAACAATTTTTTTTCTATGTTAAGAGTATTTTTGTTATTAAATAAAGCTTTCCTGTTTTGTCTTTCGAATGAAATCGTCAATTTTAGCGATCTTCTAAATATTTAATGAAACGTAAGAATATTTTGAAAAATTAACAAAAACCTGAAATAAGATAAATTGTTAATTGTTATAAATAAGGAAATTCGTTTCTCCCTAGATGAGGCTCACTTGAAGTTATAAATTCAGAGTGTATTCATCAATTCCTCGGTATCCTCTTGAAATCTAGTTACGGATGCACAAGTGTAACTCACCCAAGTAGTAAAACTAGAATGGACAATAGAAAGGCCAGAAATCCAGGATGCCGTGAGGGTTTATAATCCCTGATTGGACGACAGGCGAGCCAGAGCTCAGTGCCAGGAATCACGCACGCCAAAATACAGCAGACACCGAGAACCGAGAGGAAGCCGACCTCCATATGCATGCACTGGAACACATTTTGATATAAATTTACGTTTGTATCTGAGTATTCAGGTAAGATATATGTCCGCGAGATGTGAGTTACCTCTCGGAGTAAGCAAATACAAGGCTGAGTGGTTCTTACCTCGGATATGAGTTTCGATGCTGTTATACGGCCCTCCATTGCGTCTCTCAGCAGATCTAATATTCGAGGCAATACAATATTACATTCATTGAAATTTCCTCTTTCTTCCAATGACAAATCATTCTCAAAATTCCTCAAATTGTCAACAAATACGTACTTCATAAAATTTGTATGTATTTTGTTAATACCAAATCTGTTGAATTCAGTCAAAATTTATTTTAAATTTTTAATTCTCTTCTTGGATGGAAAATAAATTTATTCGTTAATGATTTTTTTTTATCAAATTAAATTCAAATACAATTTTCCATTTTAAGTAAACAAAAAGTACACCCTTAAATTAACGTTTTTAAATTCAATCTAAATTACTAGAATTACCTGAAGGAGCTGATTGTAAAAAATTTCTTTCCCAATTAAAAAAAAAGCCACAATAAATCTCCCCAAAAATCCCAAAGTGCTTTGTATTTACCGAGTGGAATATCGTAGGGCTGAATGAGCGTTAAAAACTCGTGCAAAAAATCCCCCCCAAACAGTTGAAGCTCCCCGAGTGAATGTGCCATTTTAAATTCCTCCTCAGGCGGTGTTTTCGGAAAATCAAGTGTTGGTTTTAAAAGCATCCATTCGCGTGGTAGTGCGAGAGTTTTCGTTACATTCCAACCGGCTCCCCCGTTATCCGTCCAATAAACTGCATCATTTTCATTGGCCGAAAATGCCGACTGGGTTGTTGACAAATATTGGGATTGAAATCCTATCGATTCACCCACCACCAGCAGCACAACTGCAACTGTAATTTTTCAGCGTTAAATTGATGACGTTTCGTTACGCCGAGGAGCAAAACTGATCAAACTATTATTCCGTGGTAATTGTGCAATTAAATGGGTGAATTATTGCTCCCCCTTGGAGTTATTGTTTTCAATTACTTGTGAGGCAGTGATTTAACATTTTCAATGGTGAGAATTTATCGATGGTTTATGCTGATGGAGAGCAACAGAGACTACAACTGATTGTGGTGAATGGTATGGCACAGTGAACAAACTGGCGATGCACTGAATTCCAGAGGTTTCGCGAAACCTTATGGAGAATTAACTCACGAGTGCCAGACCGGCTCAATCACTCTGAGGGCAGGGGAATTTAGGGGCAGGGATGGGGACTGGGGGAAAAAGAAATTAGTGCTGTGAACTAGATGAGTAAGCGGGTGAAAGGAGGGCAGAAGACGAAAGAGATGCCCTAAAATAAACCAGACTGGGAGCAATTTAAGGATTTCCAAGTGGTTCTCGTGTTTTTGTTTTTTTTTCTTTTGGCTAAATCCCTCGCTACATTTGTAGGTAAATATCAGAGGATTCTTTCCAAGGACCGCGGCGGCTGGGATTAAGACAGTTTTTTCGTCTTTTTAAGACAGTCGAGGGCTGTGATTGCAGTCTAAGGTCTCGAATTGAGGGATTCAGAGGGAGATTTCAGAGGTTTTCGGTATATTTTGTTGGATCCGTCGAGTGTTTAATAAAATTATTTGGGTTTGTTAAATTGTGTGTACGTTGTGATGTTTAATTACCACAAAATCATTTTTTTTTAACTGAAAAAAGATCAACTTTTTTACTGAAGAGAAATTTGCAAATTAAAAAATTGTCATCTATATTTCAATTGTTGTAACTTATTTTAAATTAAATTTGAGGGGAGAAGAAAGTTGCGACCGGGTCGAGGGAAAATCTACAGTTGATTTCGTGTAAAACGGTAAAAGGTACTTGGATAGAGTGAAATACGAAAGCCGAAGCTCCACGCGGAGTCGATTCCGGAGATGAGGCGATTGGTAATAGTCGTTGCGTGCGATTCGAGTGATTTTTCAGACGTGGGGATTTCTGGAATCCAGGGTGTGGAGATATTTGGCTGGTTTCCGGGCTGAATCGACAGATTTTCTTCGATTCAAATAGGATTACCGTGTTGTGTATTCGTCGGGGAATATGAATTTATTCCGAGAGGGCGCGCCTGCATGTAAAGCGCAACGGAATTGAGGGCACAATGCGATTTTGTGTTCATAGGATGGCCGAGTGAAAAATTAAATCAAGTGATTAATCAGTTAAAACTAGTTTCCATCACTTTCAAAAGTAAAATAATTTTTTTATGCAAATATTCAATTTACCGCCCAATTTTTTAGAAGATTAGTGAAATTTGAGATTCTAAATTTGATTTTGCAAACGAGTAATTTAAAAAAAAGCATAAATAAAAATTATTAGGTACCTTTTTTCTATTACTAATGTTGGAACCTCAGGAATAAAAAACTCAGGATTTCATCTGGCATCTCGGGAGGTAATTGAACAATTACCAAAAACGTTGGAATTGACATATAACAGTTCACCACTTCTCTCCCTGATTATATGACCCCCATTAATCACCGCAAGTGGTATTTACTTGAGAAACTTTCCAACTCATCCGACTCGATTTCTGGAAACGCCCCCTGGAAATGAGACTCCTCGAAAGCCAGATAAGGCTGTTGGTAGCTAAATTAATTAACAACTTGGCTTTGGAATAATGATTTATGGCTACTGGCGGCTGGATTTACACCGAGCAAATGGTAATTGGTGTTAAAATTAAGTATCCAAGTGTCCCTGGATGCACTCCAATATTACAAAGTGAACATTATTGGTTACAGGCGTATCCATAATCCACATGTGGCCATTAGCTCACTGTGCGTTTGAGGGAGCCTGAGGCTATACCAGCTGAGCTTCTGACCTCGTGACTGAGGAAGTCCGGGGTACGGAAGGGACAGACGAAGGGCGGAGAGATCGGAGAGCGTTAATCCTGATCCAACATGGCCAATTCTACCGATGATATTGGCATTCCAACGTGCATTGCAATGAAATTAAGGTATTAGGTAGTTCATTTGTCCCTATCTACTGATGCGGGACTCGGGGCCATTGATGGCCTCCAGGCGTTGTCATTAATGCCCTTTCATTGGATTTTGCATACGATTCAGGTAATTATTTAATAAATTGACGGTTGACGATCGCTGGGGCTTACCATTCCAGCAGTGCCTAATTATTAAATATTTCTTTAAGAACTCCCTTTCCAAACGTAGCCTCGGAGTGAAGTAAAATTCTTGAAAAAATGTCAAGTGTTAATAATATGTTCGTCCATTCCCTATTTTATTGTTCCCTAATTTTTTTTTTATATTTCTCTCCGTGAAAATATTAAAAATGGAAGTTTACGGAGTAGTCAAAACGTGAATACCACAAAACACCGGTAAACCTCCCTCGCCGAATAATATTTCATCCCTGTCTTTTGCCCATAATTTTTTTTTATTCAACAACTCACGAACCTGTCCGCCGTCAACTGTGGATTTTAGCATTCATACCCAGCGACATCTAAACCCATAGGTTCAGGGACCACCAGTGTATATGTAATAAAATGAGAAGGAGGGCTTTAAACCCTCGAAAAAAAAACCGAGGGACGAATTCAATTTGACGTTGTCAATTTTTCTAATTTCGCCTGATTTTTCCACGAATTCTGACCATCCGACTCTGGAATTTCGCGACTCGCTAAAAAAAATTAACAATACATTAATTTAAGCCGATAATTTTACGTCGAAGGATCGCACAATTTTTTTTTTCAACATTGAAAAATGAGAACTCAATGAATATTCAAAACATAAACACCGCGAAACGAACAAGACCTCCCTTGGCGAATAAAGTTTGGCCTCCGCAATTTTTTTTTCATTTGAGACAGTCACGAACGTGTGCACCATCAACTGTGAATTTTGGCATTCATACCGAGCGATATCTATATCCATAGGTACATGGAAACGCGAGTGTATATGTAATAAAAGATTGCAATGAGAAGGATGAGGATGGGCGGAGGGCGAGAGGATGAGAAGGCAGCGAGGAGCAGCAGTACGGGTTATGGCTGGCTCGCGGTGAGAGTCCACACCAGTCAGTGCGTCGTCGGCCTTCGGAGGACTACCATACCCGTAGAAATTTCCTCCTCAAGGGCTCGCGGCAGATGGCCGAACATTTCGATAATCATCCCCTCGTAATTAATTTTTTTTCCCCTTCCGCAATCGCGCCAAATTGTGTAATTAAAAGTCTCAAATAATTACTGGGACTTTAGTTGGACTTTACGCTCTCACGAGATCGGGAGGACTCGATTAATAATCGTTCAAGTGATTCAATTATTAATTAATAATTATCATTAATGCACGATTAGTTAGCTAATTAAGGGTGTGACGTGTGCTGTTTTTAAGGTTCAGTAGCCGATTAATTAAGGGGCTAATTAGCAAATGCTCGTCGTCGAGTTGAGGAGATGGTGTTGCACTTGGTGGGAGGACTCGTGAGATAACTGAATCGACGAGTGAATAAACAGTCATTAATAATGCTGGGTAATTATGGTTTCAATGTTAAAATTCATTATCGCCGGGGGCTTCGATTGCCGGCTGTGCATGAGTGGGGCTTAACTACTTTCGGCCAGTGGTGGAGGTCAACGCAATATTCAGACACTCATCTCGCTCGCTGCATTCGCCGTTTGCCGTTGTTTTTCTATTTTTTACTCATTTTTTTTCTGCCGGAGAGCGGGGTCGACGGGGAATTCCAGCTAAACAACTTTGGGATTGGGTAAATAGTGGATGATGAGCATGGGAATCGATAACGATCCTCATTTATCATTCAACAATTTCCATTGAGGTTCAATGAAATGAACATTGGTCTGGCTTACTTCCGGAATGGGCAAATTGCTCGATACCTCTTCCGCAGTTCATCTCGGCGGGAGTTTTTTTTTCAGGCTTTTTTTTTCTTGTGGTTTGCAAATAGAATTGAAATGGAGTTGATGGATTTGACTCGGAAAGTCGAGCGGACTTGTTTAGGAATTCTATTATGGCCAGAGATGTGGCATTTTTTAATGTAAAATCTTTTATTTAGGTTTTTTATACATTTTTTAATTTGGTTTACTCAGTTGTTCGGGGATATGGATTCAATTTAAGGGAAACAGTAATTTTCTTCACGCGTTGAATGGAAAAATTGGAAATCCCTTATGATTAAGGTGTTTTTATTTATTTTTGGTAGGACGGAATTACCAAAGTCACTGATAAATCTCTGAAAATCGTAAATTTTCAGCCTGTGTACCTCTTTCGTAATTCATCTCCATGGAAGTTTTTTCTCGGCTTTTTTCCGGGTGTTTGCAAATAGAATTGAAATGGAGTTGATGGATTTAACTGGGGGAATTGAATAACGGAGTGTGCAACTTGGAAGGATTTTTATCCAGTCAGCAATGCTCTCGGAGAAATGATGATGTACGAAATTGTTTATTGCAGGGTTTTTCAAATTTTCTCACTAAAAATTTTTGTAAAAAATTGCTGGACTCCTGATGATACTTTAAAGGACAATTTTTATTTGATGACAGCAAAATTTTCACCAGAAGTTGCGTTTTTTAAGGATTACAAATATTTGAGCAAAATTAAAATTTCTCAATATACGATCCACACTATCTCCAAAAATAGTAATTATATAAAATTCATACTTACTCGTTGTCTGGTGTTAATGACCGCCCAAATATTACCTAAAAACTAAAAACAAATAAAAAATTGTCAAAAAGTTCAATTAAATGCCCTCCCTACAAAAATTTTCGTCAATTCCTCCACCGATGCTCAGAAAATAGATAACACAGTTGTCAGTTGTTGATCAAAATTACGGAAACTCCGATTTGAATTTCGTACTCGTCTAAAATCGCCGGGAGCCACTGCAACTGTGCAAAAGTTAACGGAAGAGGTAGAGCCGAGAGAAGCTGGTATTTATATGAGTAATGAAACGCTAGTTCTTGGGAGATATCTCAGCTCAAGTTTTGGCCTCTTCGTGAGCAGAGTCGCTAAGCGCCAAATGCAGTGCCGGAACATTTGTTGGATATAACTGAACCGTAAAGAGAACCGACTGTTGTGCCAGTGTTGGCTCATGAGAGAGGGGGGTTCACCTCTCTCGGGCTTGTGATATTTTCTTGACACCATTATTGTCCTTTTATGGTGGCCTAAAGGGACTGCATTAAATAGGTAGCACGCTGGATAATGGCATGAGAGCTGTAATCGTGGCTTGTGCGCGGTGAAAGTAAGGGAACGAGCGACGAAAACGAGTTTTCAAACTCGTCGACATTTGAGGTCGCTCTACACTCGCTCCTACGAGATCCACCTCAGGAGTTTCATTGTAAATAGTTTGATGCGGGTGGACAATCACTTTTTCTTCTTTCATTTACCCGCGTGGAACTCGATTTTTTCATGGCTAATGGCGAGGGTAAAAGCCTTTGGTTTGCGGCAATCGTGTCCATTTGAGGGTTAAATAATTGGCTATCGATTTTGGAAGATTTTTCGCTGCTAGTGGACGATTTTAGGGAGGTTGAACAATTGGAGAATTCAGCTTTTGGGGAAAAATGGGTTAGAGAATTTTTTGGGGGGAGGAGGGGGAGGCAAGCATGAGGGCGAATTTTTTGTCCAATGGGAGCGTTGGAATCGGTCAAATTTAAGTTTCGGATTTTTTGGGTTAGGTTTTTAGCTGGGTGCCGTATGTATTTTTTTCAATTTCCTGAGCGAAAAAAAAATTGAGGAATAAGCATTGAATAAATGGCTCAATAATTTAATTTGTATGGAAAACTCATTGCAAGTTTGTCTGCAAAATATTTTCTACTGAACATTTCAATAAATTCTATTCCCTTGTTAACAAAAATTTGTTGCGAGCATAAGTTTCAATTTTTTCGCCGGAAATTTTTGGAGAGAGTGAATTTACTCGAACATTTCCAGACTAAAATCTCCCTGAATACAGTGAATTCAAGTTGGCTTTTGATATTAGCAACGGATTCGACGGAATCCACATCAAAGTAGTATCTTCCCTTCTTCTCTTCTTCATCATTCAGAGAATTCATTTTTTTTTAAACTACCGCATGTAGTAATTAATCGATCACGAGTTGTAATTAATTTCATAGGACACTCAATTATCTCCACGAGTTGGTGCCTCACAAAAAACTGGACACACGCTATATATTTTTTTTCACCGACATAATTGTTAGCGACACGGTTAGCGACTGTCCGTTATCCCGCCCATCGTTTTCGGGTTCGTTGGGGATTAATTTCTACAGTTGTCGGTGGTTCCCTGGAAATCGATGTAAAATGTCGTTTGGAATTTTCGATTTTCCACGTTTGGTGTATTCCCCAGACAATTCAATTATTTATAATTGAAGAAATTAATTATTTCAAATTACTTATAAAAGAGAAAAAGTAAAACTCGAACTGATTCCAAAAAAATTACCTCAAACGATTCTATCGACAAATTTTCTTTTTTTTCAAATTTCATATTTATTAAATTGACTAAAACAATTTTGTGAGGTAGATTCTTTTATACTCAATTTATTTTTTAAGGAAAATAAATTTCTGCGGAAATTGGAAGTCATTAGATCCCAAAACTAGGACTTCTTCCGCCCCGAGAATTTAAAACCCGAGAGAGGATTGTGTGGTCATGCGAAAAACGTTTGTTAATCAACCGGAATTTTTTTCCCACCTCAATCCCCCTTTTTTTGCATGACAATTTCATGCCAACTAAACTGCCACATTCGCATGCGTATCGCACGCGCTATCACTATTCATCAAGTAAATTTTGGTCTGCATGTGACCTGTAATCTCGAAACAGATATAAATACACTCGAGTCAATCGCTAATTGCTTTCCCGATAAAATAAAATGTCAAAAGTTTTTTACGATAATACCTTTTCGATTGAATGCCCACTTTAGTGGACGTACAATTCGATCAATTGAAACCTGAGGGGATCGATTGGATAATAGAAGAGATGTTTGTAGGATCGGTCATTGAATAATTTCCCAAAGACAATCACGATCACAAGAGAGTATATAGACCGTGGGGGATGAACATTTGAAGGCAATGGTAATTGTTGATAAATTAAAGGTGAATACCCTTCGGGAATAGTTCACTCGAGTGACTAAAATCCATTGAAAGTCGTTTTCTATCCGAATTTAAATCAAGTGATTCAATTCGATGAGGTCTATAACAATTTTTAATGTGAGAACCTTACAAAAACAAAAGTCTCAATCTCACAAATTTTTGTAGACATTTTTAGGCGACTAAAACATTTTTTTAATCTGGATGACCAATTTAAGAGTAATTCTACTGTTGGAATTTTTTTTTTAATTTCCCAAAAATAATCGTCGTTATGAGAGGGCATAGGGATTCTGGCAATGAACATTGGGAATCGAATTGCAATTGTTGATAAATTAAAAGTGAATACCGTTTGGAAATGTTTCATCCGAGTCGACTAAAATTCATTGAAACCCGTTTTGTATTCGGATTAAAATCGAATCGCTGGTAGGAGCGGGGGTAGAGGACGGCAAAAATCCGGAGGAAAAATTAAGAGGCGCTATTGTTCGTTATGATTCGCTTCGATGGGACCTATAACGATTTTCGATAGTTAAAACACTGGAAAAAACTAACGCCTGAGTTTTACACACTTTCTGCAGACATTTTTGAGTCATTAAAAGTTTCTCTCACTGCGGATGACCAATTTAAAGTAGTTCCACTGTTGTAGAACGGAATTTTTGAAATTGAAGTTGGAGCAGAATATTTAATTCGATTTTAACACAATTCATTTGTTGGATTTCTTTTTAATTGACTATTTATAGGCCAGTAATAGTTTAAATTAAGAAATAGATTAAAAAAAATAATTGGAATTTATAACGTTTTTATAACCGTTTTAATAAAGAGTAATCGAAAAGTTTTCTTATTAATGTCAACACAATTTGATATAAATTATCGAGTGAAGACTGTAAATTTTGTTTAATCAATGGAAAATGGTCTCAAAAAATACCTGAAATTCTGATATTAATTTTCATTGAAGGAGTAAAGGAGGGAATAAATTAAGGGCGTCTGGCTCATCGATTACTCTAGATATCGGTTATTTCACGTTCCGTTACTCTGTGAATATGTTTGCTTTCAATTCAACATCAGAAAGACCCGGAGATTCATTGGGAATTAAAATCAATCGACTCCTTTCATCGGGGAAAATGATGGGAGCTTTTGAAGTATCTCCTTTGCCATTTTCTCATTTGTTTACGAAGAATTCGTGAAGATGTGTTCAATAGCTATTATTTCGACGGACACTTTGCAGAATAATCCCAAAGTTTCGGGGAGAAGATGGAGGAAATAAAAGAGTGGAGTTCTCGCCTGAAAGTGAATATTTGTCATTCTCTCTTTATTTGACTTTAAAAAGATGTTGAAAGGGAGAGTTAAAGTTGGGGGAAGTGAATGAATTTTTTCCTCGATGAACACTGTCTTTGCTATGAATTTCCATATATTCCAAACTTATTGGATGTTATCCAAGAGAATTAGAGAATTCTTCTGTTATTTCTGACAAAATAGGAAAATAAAATGAACAATGATTAATAAAAAAAAGAATAAAATTGGAAATTTACTGATCCAGAAATAAAAAAATTCAAAAAATATTTCGTGCTCACCAAATGTCGCTATCTATTTTTCTCTTTGCCTCCGATTGTGTTTGATCTTTCTCAATTCCCTCAATTTTCAAAATTTTTAATTTTCCCAATTTCAAAAGGCCTAATGTCCTAAATCAAGACGTCTTGAAGTCGCTTCCCCCAGTAATAGATCCGATGAATAGGCGCTAAATCTAGCTTTCTTCTCCAATAGTTGGCATTGAAAGGCCCCTCCCCTGAATCCGCGAACATTCACTCTCCATAATTCACGAGAAGTAAATGAGGCATTAAAATCCCCAAGAAATAGCATATTGGAGATGACCTTTTTGCATCACCTCCGCTTTCTCTCTCTTTCCTCTTTTTCTCACCCCATCTTTTTAGGCGTCGGCTTAACCTTCACACAGACGCCTACAACGAGAGCGCCCGGGCGATGCGTTTCCGTTTGCTGGTGGGCTGAGATGAAAAGAGCTCTCCCCTCGTTCAAAGGAAATCTTTTATGGCGTTCGACCGGAACGCCAACTGCTGCTGATAGGGCACCTTCGAAAGGTAGATTTTCCCTACGTGACTTGTACCAGAACCTATATCAATTGCTAAATCCTCTCGTGTTAGATTTTCTAATAATTTTGCTGAGTAGATCTTTTAATGCGATTTACGTCAGATCATCTGTCTCCAGATCACCAGATTCACAAAGTATAAATTATCAAAGATTGTGGTTTATCATTATTTTTGGTTTTTTAATTGACAAAAAAAAATATTTTCTCTTCATCATTATATATATTATACATAATATTATTATTATATAACCATTTCGCATGTCAAGATAAAATAGATCTGTGACAGATTTTGTTTCGTCACTTTTTTATTACAACGGTTGGAATATGTTATGTATAATTGAATTGAATAGAATTGAAAAAACAAATTTTTTTTCTCAATCAAATTTTTTCCAGGGAGTCTGATTAATTCCGGATGAAATGACATTCGCCGTGTATAAATTACAAGAGTAATTTTCTATTACAAATTCATTCAATGCATCCAGGTATGAAGTGAAAATAATAAACACTTTTTTTAGATATCCGGTGCGGATTTATTCATAAGCTCTCGGCAGCTACAATCTGACGGTTCTTCCTTTATTCCTCTTTTCCATTGTTTGTTTCCACGATGAATACAATGAGAGCCAATGGGACACAGCCTTCAGAGCAAATCTGTATTTGTTCTCCGATTATTTGTTTTTTCGTGCCCATTCGAGTACGAGAAAATCCAGGGAATACATTTTTAAGGGTGAAAACCAGGGAAAAAAGTCGTTAATAAAGACTCTATTGAACTCAGTTATACGAATGTTACTGATAAATGAAGAAAATAGTCGAGTGTATGGGCTGGTTTTACGGAATTGAGGGAACAGTTGAGTAAAATGTCTGGAACAACCTGACATTCTGTCCCAACGGTCAGTGGTAGGACGAGTGAAGGGAAAAACGCTTAGACAAATTGAGAGGAGGATTTGCCCAGGATATTTCTCAATTTTACATTAAAATTATGACATATATTGGCTGTGGCCTTGGCAATTTTTTTCACGTAGAGAAGTGATGAATAAAAATTACCAGCAAAAAGACCGGTGACAGACTGGAGAACTTACAGAACTTTACAGATTGATTCTCTTCAATTCCTACAGATTACGTCATTGGTTTCTTAATTTTTATTGAATATTTATCTCCGTGTACGAATTTAATTTTTTATTAGAATCTCTCGTTAATTTCATTATCTAACTAGTGGAAAATTCTCGCAAATATAAATTCTTCGTATCCATATCGCAAATAAAAGAAGCGATTTATACATTCCCTAACAAAAATGTTTTAAAAAAAAAATGAAAAATGAGAGGAGGATGTGAATCACGTGGAGTTTGAAAAGAAGCGAGTACCAACGGTTTTTGTTGTAACACCAGTTTCACACTCCACTTTCTCCACTCCCCCGTGTTATCTAAACACAATCCGATTTTTTTGAGCTCCTCTTTTTTTTCCCCCGAAGTCGAATAGCTTATCCCGCATCCTCCCCTCCCTCCCTCCACCTACAGGGGGGTTCGTCGCCCTCCGAGTGTTATTCGTGCGCGACTCACCCCATGGGAGACATTTCCCTCTGGCAACTCGCACCAGTTCTTACTCAACAGCCCTTCTTTTACGATTTGGTGAGAAGAACTGCTATCGTCAAGGTTATCGAATCGGTAGGATCTATGGATCGAGGGGAGTTGACCGTGGAGACTACCGTAGTAAAAAGACCAGTGGATTACAGTGGATATTATCGTACATCGCATCCGGCTGGTCTAGCGGAGCGCTAGAAGTGCCGCTGAGTCCGCAGTCCAAAATTCTGGTGGCCAATCTAGCGCCGGAAATTGGGTCTATTGCCGAGACACGAACCGGTTAGAATTCATGAAAATTCGGATTTCATTGATTATTTAATATTTATTTTATCTTTGCACTGGCAAAAATTCTAGAATGTCACGAAAGTTGCCTTGAAAATCCTATTATCGCACAATTTGTCAATCAACATATATTGATCGTCTAGAGCCAACCAGCTCGACCTAAAAAAAATGCAGAATACAGTCAATACCGCAGAGTAAAGATCTCCCGTAACCCTGAGTGAGTAGAAAAGAAATAAAACTGAAGATAGATCGCCATTACGCCTAACGACCCTCGTACGTCGTGACGCTTTAGTTAACCGTCTAGTTTCTAGAACTATCACGACATCTCACCCCATCATAATGTCTCATTCCTCCTTTTCGCCTCTGACTACCTTCTGCATGCTCCACGTATTATCCCAGTCATGCCCACTTCCATTCACGAAAAATCCCTAATTCGCTCGTCTAAATGCATCCAGCGCTCACTCCTCAATTGATCATTTAAAAACAAATAAAATCCACTTTTTACAGCCCTCGGAAGCTCCAGGAAAAGGCCGATAAAATAAAATAAAAGAGCCGCGAGCTATTTACAGAAGAAACGAAACTGTTGCGATTGATAAGTAATAGGGGAGTATTTTTATGGTGCATAAATGTCCTTACTTCCGAATTTTTTCCGAGTGTTTCGTCGTAAAAAGGGAAATTATTGCCTACCCCCGGAGGTGATGAAATGGTTTAATACGTGCAGAGAATTTTTTTCCGCCCTCGATAGTTATTACGATATTTTTTTTATTGGCGAATTCTCTTGGTGTGTCGTAACTTTTATTTGGCGCTACTGTTTCCAAGTTTTATTGAACATCTCGAACATTTTCAAGTTTCCGATCAAATTTATATTTTTTTATTAAATCTAGTGCGCACTCCACTGAATTGTCGCGTGTTATAATAAATTTTCGAGGGCTCCTGGTGTGACAGGAGATAGTGATCGCTAGTCTGACGCCACATTTTCCCGCGCTTCTACGCCGTGAGTTTAGACGAAGGCGGAAAACTTTTCAGATCTTTGCGAAATTGATCCGGTATTTGTGTGACATAAATTATGAACAATATAAATTAGGATAACTTCCGGAAAATTGAATTAATGCACTCGTTATTGTCTGCTAAATTACATTCAATACAAATTGGAGAAATAAATTTTTTATGGCGGTAAACATGTCAAATAACGCAAGTAAATGATAGGGGGGTTTTTATGATCCATAAATATCGTACGAATTCGTCTGAATTTTTTTTTAGAATGCATTGTCATAAAGATGAAAAATACTGCTCACCCGGAGGTGATGAAATGGCTTAATATGTACGAGGAGAATTTCTCTCGCGATAGTTACAGCTATATTTTTTTTATTATGGAACTGTTCAATAGAAGATATCCGCCCAGAGTATGGCAAAGTTTATTTCGTGTAACTTCTTCGAAGTTTTATTAAACATTTTGGATGTCGTTAGGAATTCCGGGTTTAATTTTATTACCGAGAAGTTAAATTCTCGGGGCAGTGAATGTTCATTTGTTGATTCACGGGCTCAATCTTAAAAAAGAATAAAATGAGAAAACTTGAAAAATCATATTGTTTAAATACCCTCTCGAAAAAATAGAAAAAATCGAGGGATAATCACGGTTGCTGCGGAAAAGAATTGCCATCAATTGCCAAATGACTGAGCGTTTGTTAACTTATTAACTATGAAATCTCTCGGATTGAAATGGTGAAAACTCATCAGAGATTCGATTATTTTCAAAATTGCATGGTCTACTGGAAAAACAATTACGCCTGGGAACCATTTAGTCCAAATGTTTTGAACCGCTTAATATTTATCTTTATAACATTTCCATTTTGCATATAATGGACCCCATTATTGACTTCAACTGTTGAATTAATTCTGAACGAATGAATAAATGAATAAAAAATTAATAATGTAAACCCCGACGATATCCACTAGAGATATTTCATGCAATATTTATCATTTTTGTTCGCTTAATAATATTTATAAATTCAAAAGGTTCCAATCGATTTAATATCCAGGGTATTTATATTATTTTCACTTGCGACTGAACTCAATTGAACTTTAACTTGAATTATATTTTCCTTTAAAAAATCCTCCGCATCGCAGAAGCGAAAGAATTCAGATCAATACCGCAACAACTGTTCGAGAAAAAGGAAAAAAAAATCACTTGCCCGGATTATTCCCGGAAATTCCAATTCAGAAGTAATAATTTACCCCCAACAAGTCCGATATTTCCGTCCCTCGATGATTAATCTTGAGAACTGGGCGGCTGATAATTACAAAATGTGTTCGTACGTGAAAAAATTTTAATTATTATTACCACCTTCCGCTGTGCGGTCTCGTTCACTCCCACCTCATTAGTTGTAACTCGAATCAGCCCTGATATTTCTTCCCACTCGAATCAATACATGAGTCCTCACACCGCCGAGAAGTCGATTTCAATACCCCATCCCTCTCGTTTCCATTTTCCCCGAAGATGTGACGGGGGGGAAAAAATCGCAGATGACTGGGCCATAAATAAAAGAATAAATGAAATGAAAAAGTCATTCATAAAAATATGAGAAACCATTGGGACACACTATCAGGATGGTACGAGGTAAAATGTGTTTTTCATTGAGTTTAATGGTGAATGTATAATCAGGAGTACAGAGGCCGTAACTCACTCTAACCAAATGCCATTTCCTGCGTGGGCATTGCTGTAATGCTCGACTTTTTCATTAGCCCTCGAGGGAAAAATATAAAGCCATGTGAATATACTGAAAAATCAGCGAATTTGGTCTATCGCAGGTGAATTGGATTTTTATTCCCCGGTTGAGGGCTACTATGGGTTTGCCTTGAAGTTGGCTCACGTGACTTTAGACTGAGCGCGCACTCCCGCGCGTCCGATGCCGTGGGACTAGATAGGCAGCAAAGTTATTTCGGGTATTCTCCGAATAAATTTTATTTTTTGGGTTAAAAAAAAAACGATACAAAATTTATCACTAATTTCTGCAGAATATTTTTCAACATTGTACGAGAGACGGTTGATGACTGAAGATTGTGTGGCAAATAAAAAAATTACGCGACTGATTTGACACGAATTGAAAATCCCTAATTACTCATTTTGGTCATGGAATAAAGTGAATCAAGGGTTTTATGATTAATCTGTTATCAGATGTTGAGGTGCGGTAAAAAGCTGGGGAGTAAAGTGACTCGAATGTACAATCATGAGTCAACTGCCGGCAATGCTGACGTTTCACCATCACCGCTGTTTGGCTTGATATAAATGTCTCTCCTGGATCCTGCATTTTGGATGATTAATCGGGACATTTGTAACGAGAGTGAAAAATGCGTAGTACTGAGATTTCAAGGTAATTCTGGGAATAGCGTTTTCAGTTGCAACATTTGTATGGCTGTCAATGGACTTGCGTGAATGCTGTCTCTCGAAATTTCACAAGAATCGACAAAATTCGGGAGGAAATATAATAGACTCAATTGCACTCAAAAATATTATTTCGTTTCATTTTTTTGATGGGAGTTTGCAGGAGCTGACTCTAGAACTAGCCCGAATTTTTTATCATATTTTTTCAAAGAAATTGTGTTAACCAATTCTAATTTCCTCGTTGTATATATATATTTTTTTTGGTTTCTTGTGCTGCTCAGATTTTTCGAAAATTAACAAAAAAGAAATGATAATAATCGAAAAAAACTGAGATATTTCTATCTTCGTGGGAATACCTCTCCCAGATTTATTGAAGTCGTTGAAAAAGCTCTCAGGGAAGAGGAAAAAATGACCAAACCCTCGGATATCCTCAATCAACCCCATCAAATTGATTTCCGAACTCTTCGCAGGAAGCAAGGTAAATTTTACGATGCTGGGAGTTCGACGATCAAATTCCCATTCGATCGTTGGACTGGGAGTAGCGGTGTTGGCTAGTGACTCAACAGTGTCCTCTTAGCGGGACCGAGAAACTTGAATAAACTGGATACAGGTACCTGGAGGGGGAGGTTGAGGGTCTTGTGCCATCAGTCTCTGAATGATGTTAGAGCATCAGTCGCCCACTCTGCTGCCACCGGCATTGAACAACAGTAGCTGTTGGCCCGATGGCTCATCAAAAATGGTGTGGACAACCCCGGGCCCCGGGGAACTCATTCGTGCTGCGTTAATACTCATGCTAAGTCTGGGAATACTGTTCGCCAATCTACTCGTCATCTGCGTTATCAATAGCCGTCGCTACAGTAAATACATTCATGCTCAGGTGAGAATCTGAAAAAATTGCTTTTTACATTTTTGAATAATTAAATCATTTCATGAACAGTTATTGATATTTAACTTTTTCTCAACGTCAGAATTGAAGTCAATTCTTCCAGTTTCAATTACTATCATCCGATAATAGGATCGATTAATGAATTTAGTCATTCATTCGTTGAAACTGCTTTTTTACCCTCATTAGTATAATTTAATTTTACACTACACAATTTATTTTGGCGGCAATAAGTCTTGTTAAAAATATTATATCCCAAATGAATATTAATTTTAATGACGATTATACGGATAATGACGATGTGAATGCCGAATTAATTAAATGAGTGAGAATGGAATTAAATATGTGAATTATCTCATGTTCAGCCGAAATATCTACTGACGAGCCTCGCCAGTAACGATCTCGCCATTGGAATACTGGTGACCCCCTTTGGATTTCTCCCTGCTATCTACGGCTGCTGGCCGTATGGTGAAGTTGTCTGTCAGATTCAGGTAACGTTAACGACGACCAAATACTGCGAATTCTTAGGATTACCAAAAAGTTTAATAAAAAGAACAAATCTTTGAGATACCAAATACCTTAAATTAAGACTTTTTAAATTTACAACGGTGGTAATGAGATTTACAAGGGCCCAATCGGTCTTAAGGCTCTCGAGGGGCCGACCGCTAAAATGTTGTAAAATGTTGTATTTTATTATTTTTTAATTGCTCTACGATTATCTTGGAAAATGTACCGAGATATTCCAGATAATTTCCTCTTCAACTTTTGTCTCCCTGTGCGTCTGATAATGATGATGGGAATGCATCGACTCCCTTGTAATTAATGTGCAGCGGTACGAATACTCGTGAGGATATTTTCACTGTCTAGAGTGGCATATTGCACGCACTTCCCGGGCAGACGAGAAATTACCGACGTCTTGCACGTTCTGAGACTGATTCAATCAACATATCCAAATGTTTCGTATTAAGGGCAGTTGGCAGTGCGAAATTATTAATAACGAATCGTGATTTGCGCAATTATCATAATTATCGCCGCAATAATTAATGCCGTATTTATTTTCTTGTTTTTTTATTTCAGATAATAAAAGCTCGTTTCCATAGGAAAAAATTATTTAAAAAATAAACTGTAAATTTAATCCATGTGTTCTAAAAAATTTTCAGCAAATTATGTTTTTATAAAAAACTAGATCAATGAAATCGAGGAAAACTTGAGAATATTTCATTAATAAATACTAATTGTATTAATTGAAAAAAAAAATTAATTGGTTGAAGCTTTACCAGAAAAATTAATAATTCTGGTATATTTTTTCCGGACTAGCCTGCCCTACAATAAATTTCGACAACCCATGCCGATACTACCGACTAGACCCAATTAGTCTATTACCCGTTAATTGATCGAGTGACATACATCTATACCTGTATATAAAGTGAAGTCTCTCGATAAGTGACTTCGGTACCCGAAGTCTCGCCAAATGTGTTCTCGTGCTAGCCATTAATTTTGATGAATCTCCAATTTATGGGAAGAAATGGCAAAAATCGTAAAACCGTGGAATATCAGATATTTTTTAATCGTTTCTTTTTTTATCAAAAACATAAGAGAGATTACGTAAGTGTATCTAAATGCGGGAATAGTACGATCACGGAAACCATATTTCAAGTGTATTTCAAGGGCGTGCTCCATTTACCGTTTTCCACCGGATATCGGTTTAAAGGTCCTCTTCTACTGTCCTCTCCAAACACGGATACGTTACTTCATGTATGTCTGTGGAGAATTTATCCCGTGGATTATCAGAGATTTTTATTGGACAATCGCCAAATCCTCCAGGGCCATGGTCGTTCCTCGGGTGCGGTTTATCGCATATATATGGGAATTAATTTCGGGGATGGATGGAAAAAATAATGCGTCACAGCAATGCCAGTGGAGAGGGGGTTGGATTAAACTCTTGGGAAAAATTGATATTTTAGTGTTGATGAGCCGACGGCTATACACCCGAAAAATCTGGAAAACTTGTCGCATTTTTTAATCCCAATGACCTCCACTAATTTTTGCATTAGCCTCTCATCTCATTTTATTATTTAATCAATTTGATTAATTTAATAAATTTTTTTTCTATTAATTTGTTAATCTTTTCAGTCTTTATTAAATCCTGTTTCAATTGTGAAAGTAAGGATTTAATATAATTGAACAATTGTTAAAAACTTTGAGTGACTTTTGCCAAAATTTCTGGACAAAACTCAACTCGTTCCCCCAAAGGAAGGGTTAAATTTCAGCGGTCCATTTTACCCTCCGCAGATGGTTAATATTCATTCAGCGAGTGACACGTTAAAAATTGATGATCTCCTCGAGCATTTTCACACTGCAATATTTTTTCCAGTGACTTTTATGTTGCAGGCACTATTGCGTGGTGCTCTCACTCAACAAAGTGCCGTCATACTTGTCTGCATGGCGATCGATCGCTACGTGTGTATGCTACATCCACACCGTTACTACCGTCACTCCTCGAAAAAGGTCAGTTGTAGTAGCAGTAACGACAATCAACCAGTAACTGTCACTGTACCAGTTTCTGCCGTTCCTTTAATTTTTTAATGAGTGGCACATGAAATTAACAGAGGGAATTCTTTCGGCCTTCGGTCAATAATGGACACACAATATGATGCTGTGTTCATTAATTAATAATTTACGTGTGATCTGCGATATTTTTTTCGCTATTTACCTCAGGCTTAAGTGTAAGAATCGAAGGTATTTAATTCCAGATCGTTAGTTTGAATAATTTTCGAGATATTTCCAAAAAATTGAAAAATCTGATCTGTTCCTAGGATAAACGATGACTTCGGAAATTATTGCAGCTAGAGATTTAAATTCAATGGCGTTCAATTCTTAAGCCTGACGCCTATCACACATCTCCTGGATCACTTGGATTCCCTAGGAGAACTTAAAGTGTCTCAGGAATCTAGTGCAATCGGTTTTAAAATTAATTAAGTAATTGACTTAATAAATTCATTAATTTTTCTCTCTGACCATTTTCGCAGAAATTTGAGCACCTGAAATTTTTTTACTTCAAAAAGGCATTCCAATACCACATTTGGATTTGCAGTGTTGGCAGTGCGAGTAATTTAACAATAATAATATAATCTCACGATTAAATATTCTGGGAATATTCAGACTATTTATTTATATCCATTTACTCGTTGTTGTTATATTTTGGGGGATTTTTTGAATGAAGAGGCTACGATCTTTCATTTCCACAGCAGTGATCCTACCCGCTCTCCACCCTCTCCCTCCCTATCCCTACAGGATCTATGCATTTGCCTACCTATAATGCGCTGTGTGTGTTTTGGGAAAGAGGAGGCAGCCGACTGGCAACGACGTTAAAATATGTTTCGGAGGTTCCGCAGTTGAAATCCACGCCGCTCCCTGTGTTTTATAGGTATATGTTGGTGGTGTCTATATGGCGATGACGGTGGAGAGTATGGGAGCAGCGGGAGCTGCAGTCATGTACGATGTTATTACATGTCAAAGTTTGCTTGGTTTTTGCGGTTGAATGGAGGCATGTGGGCGCTTCGAAAAATATTCAACGGTGATATTTTCGAAATTGGGGATGCTCAAGAAAAAACAATAATCAAACAATTTTTGAGGTGATCTACTCGACTTGTGATGCCGGAGATTTTTTTTAATAATTATCTGAAATGTCGCCTAATCATAATCTGTTTTTTTTTAGTGGTAGAACAACAAAAATGTTTCACGACTCTGGAAAAATTAACAGAAACAATTTTAGTCGATTTCGCCGTTTTCACATTTAAAAAAAATTGTCTCCCTCGCTTCCAGACGCAACCAAACGAGAATTCCTTTTGACACAGTTTTTTTACGAGAATACAGAAAAATCTCCCGGGTTTGGTCTCGGCATATTAGGGCTGTCTCGTATATAAAATATTTTGAAAGTATGAATGACTGGTGGGCAAAATCTCTGACACATGTGACACATGTGAAAACGTAACTACACACGTTGGACCCGTCAATCCGACTGTTGGGGGATATCGGATGTCCCTACGGCGGTGAACTAGCCAGTTGTGACGCCTGCATTGGGGGGACCTCGCAGCTCCTCCAAATTGCCCATCAATATCAAGTTCATATCATTCAATAGCCCCTGATAGGGACTTTTTTTTAACGAGAGAATTTTTTAACGAAATAACCGGCGACAATGGGTGAAGCGAGAATTATCACCGTTTAATCAACTTCAAAACCAATCTATGGGGGAGAATCGAGTAGCTCAGGTGTTCGAAGAAGCGTAAACAGGCGATCAATTCCCGAGGAGAAAATCCGGGGAATCCTGAGGACAAAACGAGAAACATCTCGAGACTTGATTTGCAATGAAAAGCAATTTTGCTTTACCGTCGAATTAACTCATCAATTTTCGTTTTATTTAATATCGTTGGTACTTAAAAAGTCGGAATTTAATTTAATGAGAGCGTCAGCATTTGATGAATGCAATTAACAAAAAATATATGAAGTGGAATAAAAGTCTCGTTGTCATCAGAAAAATTATTTATTGCTTGACTCATTAATGAGAAAAATTGTAATTTTTACGACACACATTTCCATGACTCCCGTCATTTTGCTCTGAAAAAACACGTGATTTCCGGGGTTGACGCGACAGGAATGAGATGCGAAAATCGTGTTTTGTGGTTTGGCATCGATCAGCCTGTGATAATGGAACAATTTACCATAGAATCCGTGATTGTCCTGCGAATTGTAGGGATTAATGATGGACACACCACCGATATCTGTCAAATTCTCGTATTCAAATGACTCATTAGAGTCGGAGGTACACTCTCGTGCTGACGATTGATTTGTTACGATTCCCTGGGAATTGCCGGTTGTAACGGTTGATTCAATATCAGCAGAAGAGAAATTGAAGACTACACTTGCGAAAAGATTTAATAAAAAATCCCGGCGAATTAGCTAAACAAAAAGTTCAAGACCTTGCCGAATTTTTATTTTTATAATAAACAACTTAAATAATTTAATTGAGTGCAGAACACAGCTAACGAATTGTTGATCAATAAATTGGAAATACGATTGAGCCGAAAGATCTGATGGCGAAAGAAATGACGAAAATTATGTAATTGATAGATGAATAGAGAGAAAATATTGAAAACTTACCGGAATACGAATACATCATTCTCCTCTCACCCTTCCATGTCCCAGTACCTGGGACATAGAGCCATACCATCAATCTTAAGGGTTCATAGCCTATTGAATCTATTGAAGTGAATCCATTGAAAAATGAGTTTTTCACGGGATGAAGAATTTTCACCATTTATCGGAATATTGTATGTAGGATTAGTGTCATCAGTCGGCACACTAAACTATTGTCGATACTTTCTTTTAAAGAAATACAACTAAAAGCAAACAAATATTAAGAATAATAAAATTAAGACTGGTCTCGACATGAGCGCCGTGATAACCCTTACTCTTGCTCGTCTCAAAAGACACTGCATGACTCCTTCCACCAGACCTAAATTTTCCATTCTTATTCCGGTACAGTTTCACACTATTCACTCTCTCACATTTTCACACCCACAATCCTCCCTGGAAATCTAAACATCCATAGTTGACCACTATCACACAGCCCACTTTTTCTTTCACTTAATTCTAATTAAATCGCCTTCTGCCGCGACTGTTCTCTATCTTTTATGTAATCCGGTTAAAACACATTAAAGACTACAATGGTCCTACATGTATCGTCTTTCAGTACTACATGCGTCAGGGATGCATGGCCGTGATGTCTACCACTTGGATAGCCAGCGTTGCAATATTCGGAAGTCTGGTCTTACCCAGCGGCGGTTACTACTTCAATAGCTCGGGCCTCCTAGCCTGTGATCCCTTCTTCGCAAAAGCATCGTTCAGGTTTGTTATAGAAATTGAATCCATTCTTTTTAATACATTTTTTTTATCGTCACGTGAAATTGGAGATTAAAATTTCCAGTTCTCATTGATTGCTTGTCGAAATCATGAATTTTTAGTGACAAAATTCCTTGGAATTCCAGTGAGCATTGAATGTAATGAAAATTTATGAACATTCAGACAACATTTTTGAACAGTGTATGCTTGCGAAATAATTGATAGTAAAAAGTTCATTAATGATTTTACGCTGGCCAGGGAAGAATCTGCTAAAACCTTACGCCGCCCGAAATAATGTTGCTATACGATCAATTGAATTACGTTAACCCGATTATTCGATGAATTTGCAGGATACTGGCCTGTTGCTGCTTTTATTTCCCAACAACTATGGTATTGATGTACTGCTATGGGTCGGCTTTCCATGTTAACAAATTGAGGATTAAGCGTGTCGTGTGTGTTAATGCACCGGAGATTGTCAGCGGCGGAAATATCGAGAGGGTAAGACTTGAGTTTCTATTGATTTATTCGTACTTAATCAACTTAATTATTCATCGAGCATTTATCACCGAACAAATAGACTTTTTTATATAAAAACATCGTGGACCAAAAATTGATTTACTTGATGAATTAATTAAAAATCCATTGAAAACAAAAATCCACTGAATATATTCTGTTCATCGAGAATATCCTGAAGACTTACTGAACTCTCTTCTACCTCCCCGCCCATTCCCCATTCAAAATTATTCGATGACGAATGGAGAGCAAACTGCGACTGTCTCATCAACCAAAGAATCCTTCGAACTTCCCCAAAACTCACTCAAACAAAACTCGATAGACTAGACTGCGACGAACAATCGTCGAATATATCCACTCCGTCGAACGCTCCCCGAGCTCTCTATAATTTCCGCTAAATTTATGAGTATACATACCGAAGTTTTAGAGGAACAAAAAATGGAGAAACCAGATTTGTTCAGATCCCCTCAATATTAAATTAAATCACTTCATTAAAGATGACCATCGAGCACTGAGAAAAAAATCTAATTCAGCTAAACATATTTTTTTTTAACAATCAAATATACATTTGATTGCCAAAATTATATTTTCTCTCAGTAGGATAATCCCAATAAAAAATCCGGAGCATTTTTATCCCTCGAATTTAAATAATTCAATTCCACAATTTTGCATGAGAGCTCGAGCAAGTTCTCGAGTGATATCAATCCCCGCTGATAAATCGAGCCTAAACTTGGACGGCCTCATCAAAGAGTTCCCACCACCTCAGCCCCCCAGCCAACACTTGACAGTCCAAACTGGCCGAAAATGTTCGACTACATCCACTCGGTCGCCCTCAGCCCCGCGTCCCCATCATTTCCCCCAGATTTATGAGTACAACCACCGAGAGGCGAGTCAAGTAAAAAAAAATCTCAGGCGCAAGAGTGGCTTCCAGCAAAGGCCGCGTTTATGTCTATCCAATAGAATGGGAGAGTGTAAAATGGGAGCACTGGAGATGGGTGGAGGGGTAAACTTTCAGGCTCTAGGCCAGGAGTCCTTGCCAAATTCACTTTGAATGCCCCGATCGAAACTTCGTCGTGATCCAACACCCGAGAATCCTCTGGAGATGGTGATGGAGATGGTGATACTTGTCGTTGAAGTTTATTCTTCCCTCCTTCACTTGCATAGTGATGCCTTAAATCAGGGAAACTGTTAATTGAGAGGGGATTGATTAGGCTGATGATGAATTGGGGAATGGGTAATGCGACACAGATTGCGAGGAAAGTTCGGAGGAGAGACACCTGGAGACGGGGGATTTGGGTACATTGGAGGCGACGTGTGACAGGCTTCAACTGACAGGCGGGAGGGGGATTCTGTGACAAGATGGATCAAAGTTGGGACGTGTAAAAAGAGAGGATTTTCGGGGTGATGTACATGAGGAAGCGCTGGGGGAATTGCACAATTTCGGGGAGAGGAAATTAAATTGGGGTAATTTGTTGGAAAAAAATTCAAAAGTCTTCGGAGGACTTGATTTAATTCCTGGAGATAATTACTTGATGATAAATAAAATGAGTTGAAAGGAATTTATTACCTCAGCAAATTTACAGGCAATCCCTCATAGTCCAAGACGAATCTCCAGAGCCGGAGAATATGACTTTATCGGCTTTCTCTCATTTCACTCGATGTCACTCACGCGTACGTTTTTCATTTTTTTACATCAATGAAAGGTTATTAGATATTTCGTTGGGCAATCCGTCACTGTACCAGGTAGACGCGCGAGTGCGGGGACGCCTCCGCCAGGCGGCATCGCTTCGCTACTCTAGGACTTAGTCACATTTCGATGGAAGAAAATGAGTTCAAATGAATAATATTCCATGAATAATTTCCTCTATTAAATAGAAATGTCCAAAATATTAACTGGCATAAAAAAATCTCACGAAACATGATCCGGAACCATTTAATTTCTGGAGCCATTGCCCTTTGAAATTTCTCCACCTGAAAAAAATAATCACGATCTCGTTTTCGATTCCTTCCTTCTTCCCGCGATTTATCACCACAACGTGATAAATGTTCCAACTATATTGGTAACTTGTAATAAAAGTGTTGAAGTGTCAAAAGCGCCAGAAAAAAAAGTCTCCCTGGAGATAGTGCAGTCATCATTCTGTAAAAGTCGTGCCGGAAGAGCACCGAGAGTTCCGCGAAGGGGAGTGAGAGGAACGGTGAGTCGGAGGAGTGAGGGGGAGGAGGGCAATCCTCCTGGAAAGGGGGCTAAATGCCTGGGCGGTAATTACCTCAACCCAAGGAGTAGAACGATGAGTCCAAGACTTGGTTCTCCAACGGTAGTGTCGCTCAGTATATACCGACTTGCAGTGACGATCGATTATTTGATTTACGATTGGATTCCTCATCATTTTCCTCTCCCTCGGTAACCGGCAAATCCATCCACCTCGCGCTTTACCAACTTTTGTGTGATTTAATTTTCCATTTTTATTGGCCAGTCAAATACGTCAAGTGCTTCATCTCATTGCTCGCATTAGCGCATTTTATAATGTTGCCATTCCAGTGCTACGAGAGAAATCTAATAAAACGGGGAAAAATTAAAAAATCACCAAGCACATATTTCCATGTGTTGTTACGAAAAGAAATTGTTCATTAAGGAGTTAAGAGAGGTCTTGAAATATCCACTTGGCCAATCCACTACCACGTACCTAGATTATGATTTTTGGTGTATAATTTTTGTTTCGATTTTTTAAAAAATCGCCATCGAGAGTGAAATAATTTCAGAGGGACTGAGTACCATTTCTCGACGACTTGTGAAAATAAAGTGATTAAATCTTTATTGAATGGAACTGCTGCTGCTTTACATTCAGCCAAAGATTGCGAGGTTGTTAAATCTCCATATTCAGAGGTGTAAGACGAAGTCCTCTGGTGCACTCATGAAAATTCACATAACATCCACCTTTCATGGCCTGATTGTATTATTATCACTGTTGTAAAGTAGATGTGTTGGTTCCCACCACAAAGCCTCCCATTTTATATATCTGTATATAACACTCCTCGATTTTCATTGCCGAGGCTCCTCCACTTCTCACCCCACAAACGCCCCCTTTTCCTCGACTTCTCTCCATGAAGTATACTTACCGGTTTCTTCGATGGCAGACTATCTGGTGAAGCTGGAGTCATGTATTAAACATGGGGAAAACGACAAAGGAATTCCCGACATTTTACAGCATCGAGAGCTACATTATCTCAGATTATCCCCTTTATTCGAAAAGTCCTATGTCCCTCTGATATTCTTCCTGATTTATTTATGTTTTTGCTCGCTCTTCAGCCGTTCGAATACCTGTGGCATCCAGTCAATGTCACACTCGTATTTTGGGAGGGAATAGAGATGCTGCGGTGAACTTGATCAATTTATCACGATTTTACACTTTGAGCAGCTTTTTATATAATTTTACACTGTTTTTCTTAATGAGAGATATTATTATCAATCGGATTTTACAATTAATAGAACTAGAGCTCTGTTGTTTAATTGTTGTTTAAAGAATTATTAACTATTTAAACAGTGATGATTAATTACTTGCCTTATTTGTTTAAATATCTTTTGCTGTATCAAATATAGAGATCAATTGATTTTGTTAGGCCAAAGGAGAAAAAAAAAGTGGAGATTCCATTTTTCGTAATTTTTTAATTGGGAAATTTGGGAAATATCTCCGCTGGGTTTCTCGCCACAATTACGGATATCCTTCAATCAAGACCGAGAAAATGTCAGTCTGTGGAAATTCCGTATTCTGCAGATCGTCCCTTTGTCCCGAATACATTACGCAGCTTTCATTCTCCATTAATATTTTTCCTTCTCTTCCGCTCGATGACATACGCGATCAGAAAGTCGTCACCGGTAATCGATATTCCGTTCGCGAACCAAAATAGACGAGGTATCGGGATTTATTCACTTCGGTTGTTGCAATTCAATTTGTTGGTGGCTTAATAAAATTTTGTCGAATGCGTCCAGTTTGTTAGAATAATTTTTAGTACCGAGTTAATTAAGTATTCAGTTAAATCTCATTTTTCAGGAATTTTCTTCCCTAAAAATTGCAGAATACGCTCGACTGAATTTTCGGTGAGGAGAGTCCTTGTAATTCCAGTGAAAATTAACCGCGAGAAAGATTTCAGATAATTTTTTAACCCACAACTTCTCTCAGTGAATTATTCCTTTCTCCGAGTCCCCAAAAAAATCATTTTCCTCTCGATAGCGGAATAAATCCACTTAATTACGCAACACAAATGCCAGACACGTTTTAGCTGTTAAGCCGCTGGTTTAACATCTAAAATACAACAGCAAAGCTCTCGGGTGCGTCGAAGGATTACGGAAAACTCCGTTACCAGTTACACCTGAATTCTACAATGCTCTCAGAACCTGGCGGAAAGTTAGAGTCAAAGCGGACATAGATCGGCTTTTTCTAATCTCCCCGGAAACTTTTTTTTTGCCCGACTATTTTTTTTTAGTGCCTGTAACACACGCTCTAATGGTCGTCCCCGGACTTCAATGATCGCCCGAGGTGAGAGCCGAACTTGGATCGTGAAATTAAAAAAGGGATAACGCGAAAGCTTTCAGCTCCCCAGCTGGCCATGTCAATCGTGATATACGGGACTAAAAAAATATTATAAATGGAGGATCAACTTTTTCTGGAGATAAGAATGATTTGATTCAAACGCAAATGATCCCGGGAGGCCCAGATGAGTTGGAATAGCGATAAATTAATGAAACCATTAATAAGGAGTTCGCGAACTTTACAAATTTATTTGGAAAAATTGACTCAATTTTTAATTTTTAATCTCTCAATTATTTCAAATTAATTTTTATACACTAGAAAATTTCGCCTGAACCGATAAAAAATGTATTCAGTGCAAACAAAAGTTTTTAGCATTTTTTTCACAGTAAATTATTGTTTATTTTGTTTTTTTGAAAAATGAATTACTTTCAGTTCGTTGCCCACGAGAGGCGCCTATCAACATCGGTATCCCGGACAATGGCAGCTATGAGCCTCGGATTTATCGTTATGGTAACTCCATGGACAATTCAAGAAGTTGTTGTTGCCTGTACCGGAAGTAAACCACCGCCTTTCCTTGATTTTCTCGCAACGTGGCTGGCACTGTCCAACAGCTTCTGGAATCCATTTCTCTACTGGCTCCTCAACAACCACTTCCGTCGAATTTCACGGGACATATTTTATACGAAGGTAAAGTTACACCAACTCTTCATTTGAATTATGCAATTTCATGTATCTCCGTATAATTTTGTCATTATTTATTAAGCGCACCGGTGGGAAAAACAATGTGTCAGGGGGTGGTAACGTTGGGGACACTATTGAAAATACTTCTTGGTTTTCGGGGTTCAATTCGTGACTGCCAACAGTTTCTCTGACTTTACAGCGGTTTTCCCTGATTTACGAGCCACCGGGAAATAGAAGAAGTCGACTACCTCGCTCTTTCTCGAGACACGAATGCGTTAGATATATCTTACTCTAGCTGGACTTGCACGTGAGAAAAAAAATTCTCTGGTCCATTTTTCACGAAATTTTTCAACTGCCGAATGTATGGCTAACGTTCATTATTTTTATTTCTCATTTCACTTACTAATTTCTCATTTTTGGCATTACACGAATTTTTTAAATAACAAATTCGATGGTAGACTAAATCCGTCCATTTCCCTTGAAAAATATATTTAAAAAATACACTTAAAATTCCAGATTTTGTGCAGAAAAAGGCAAATGGTAACGAAGCAACACTGCTGTGCTACCAGCACCGGCGGACTCGATATAAACAGCATTGGGGGATTTGATTTATCAGGCAAGTCCTCCTCACTAAATATCCCAACACAAATACCTCCAAATGTTATAAATTAAATAAAAATTGAATACAATAGAATCTCTTTCTAAAAACGAATAAACAATTTCATTTATTTCTGACCGATTTCTGCAGATTAAAAAAATCTAATCAAGTTTTTTATTTAATTTGAATGAGTAATTTTTTTGGAGGAAGAGTTGACAATTTTTTCTCACTCTAATAATACTCACGCTCTTTGCTATTCAGGTATGGATCGTTGTTCCTTGGATCAGTGCTCAATAGCGCGATGCTCAACTCCATCGCTGATTCACACACCACCACCACTTCCCTGGGAGTCGAATCACAGTCTTTGCAATAATGAATTGTCAAATACGTGAGGTAGAGACGTCGCCACGCAAACGGAGGACCTTTTGTCTCCCGACGAAACTAGTTAGTATTGCGTGGCGACGGTACTATTAGTGTCTTACGAACAAGTTTATCAGCGAGTGGATGTTGATAATGAAGTTTATAGCTATTCCAGAGTTATTGAAATTTCGAGAGTACGGGGTATTGAATACACCTGGTATCATGATCCCGATGTTCATGCAGATGAAGTGAATAGTGATATTGGGGATTGTTGAAATTATTCTGGGGTCAGAGTATCAACGAAAAATATTCTCTAATTTCACCTGAACCAGGGACTACTCACTTCGCGATTCAGCTGTATTATCGGACTGTTCAAAATTTTATCTCAATTTTTCTAATACTTTTCTAATAAATTGCGCGGAAAACTCAATGAGAATTGGATATTTTTAATTTCTCACTACATTTCTTCATTTATTTTCAAATGATTTTTAATTTTTATTTATTTTATATTCACGTTCAATTGATTGATTGATTAATCAATGGTTTTTGATTTTATAATTTTTTTTCTGGAGCTACGGAAGGAGAAGGAATTCTGCTCTCACTTTCCTCGAGTAATTCACGAAAAACTATCCATGAATATTACAGTTCTGATTTCCGGAGGGAGTAGTCCCTCGATACCGGCAGTAGGATTACATATTTGAAGTCTTCTATTGAGGATATGTGAGTGGGTCAGTCGCACGGATTAATTCAACTTTAATTTAATTTGATTTAAATTAAACGGACATTCAGTAATTTAAGTTGACACGACCAGTCGTCCCTCGAGGATGAAAACACCTCGAGATCGTTGAAAGAATCGCTCCATTTTGATATCCTCAATTATTCGTAAGTTTGTAACGTATGAATGTAAATTACCAATGTTGATAACTATAATCCTCATTTTGACAATGTCAACCACTGCCTTTTGATAATATTGAATCAACATTATTGGTGTTCATGAATGATGGAGGTAATTACCCGACTATCGGCAAATATTCATTAGTATTCTCCGTATTATCCACGAACCGCAGAAAAACCGCGTCTAGTCCACAAAAAAAACCATAGAATTAAATCTTTTCTTAATTTTCTTTTGTAAACCAATTAATAACGTGGTATTCTCGTCAACAATTTTTTTGTTGACCCCCCAAAACCAAGGACAATTGCAGTAAAAATTATCCTGAATTCGTCGGGTTTTTCTATGTAATTTTAGCATTCGATTACACCTACTCAAAATCACGACTTAGTCTACAATCGAATCATTTCTAATGTCTAATTTAAATGAGAACCTTCAATTCTTCGGGAAATAAAGAGCGACGCTCGTCGATTGAATTAATTTTAATTTCAAAACCAAAATGATGGAAAAAAATTGTCGCGACTTTCGAGAAAAGTCAACTCTACCGGAACGAGTAATTACTGAATTTATAGACTGAAAATCAATGGTACCGGGAAAATTCCGTAACGACGCACTAAAATGGTGGAAAATTGTTCTTATCCGCTGAGTTCCATGTAGCAATGGAGCACCATCAGCAACACTAGCTGTATCTACGCACAGTACGGAGAGCGAATCTCTCCCAGTAGTTTAATAACCGATAGCGTCAGCCGCTGGTGACGAAGAATTATTGCTAACCAGTAAAGAATTTTATCACTTTATCACATGAGATAGAAAAAAAATTATTGTGGAGTGAGAGAGAACTCACCGAAATTGTTGTAATGTGGTGAATATACATGGGACGATTTCCGTGGACTTGGAAGTATGTTTCGTCTTCATAAAAATCATCAGAAGTGAAATTTTGAATATAAGAATGGTGTTACTATAAATCGCATGGATCAGCTTCGAATGGTGCACATTTGTAACAGAAAAACTTTGTTGAGTTGAGAGTGTTGACTATGATTATGTTAGAGTACATATAGATAGAAAACAATAAAGTTCATTCATTTTATGAAAATTTGTGTGAACCTCTCTCGGAAGTCCCAATTAAATCCTCGACATTCCGTCCACGTTTCTAAATAAATTTTTCAACCTGACAGAATGAAAGATAATTCATCAACAAATTACCGTAATACATTTTCTTTACTTTCAATAATAACTATCTACAGAAAAGAATATTGTAACTCCGATAGTACATTCAATTATTACAATATAAGACGATCGAAGTTGTGAATCTCCGTTACAATAAATGAGTTAGAGAGATCATCTCAATAAATAGACATGTAAATGACAGAAAGGAAAATGAAAATTTGGTGAAGGTTGTCCTCTCACTTTTTCACCCTCATCTCTACAGATGTCGAGGCCAGTCACTATCGATGGCGATTCCAGGAGAACGAACTATGTTAATAATCACGATTGTCCTACGTTTATTCCTTTGTTGTTTTTTTCTTATTTCCTCTGGAGACAGAATGCACACGCGAGAAACACATTTTAGCGGAGGCAACTGATGACTGCCTGAGTGAATTCACTCGTAGAACTCTGGCCTCCTAAATCTTTGGTGAGGACTTTTCCATCGTTCAGTACACGATTCAGCGCTTCGCGAATTTGAGACGCGTAGCGCTTCATATTTATGTGATTTAGGAGCTTAACACCGCAGAGGATCATGGCTGTTGGATTTGCAACGTTCTTTCCAACGGCTTCGGAGTACGTGTGCCTCGCGCCCTGGAAAATTAAGGTTTCGATACAAAATATGAAAAAATATTCTTAGAAAATGACTGCCCTCAACTTGAGACTTCAAAAATAAGTAAGGAAATGTAATTGAAGGATAATTGGGCGTCTACTGTTTTAGAATACAAAACAAAGATTATAGCGAACAATAAACTTTGACAGATTTTTTTTTCTTTTAAATACGGAAAAGTTAATAAAATTTTGGAAGAATCCAACGGCAGAGCTGGACAAAACAGAATATAATATTTGAAATGTAATTGTTCAATTCTTACGGGCTCAAAAACAACACATTCAGCGCTGTAACTCGCTCCAGCAACAACTCCAGCACCACCGACTAGACCAGAAGCAATATTATCAACAATATTTCCATATAAATTGGGAGTAACCATAACATCGAACTGACGAGGATTGGAGACTATCTGCATCGTGCAATTATCAACAATCATCGTCTCAAAATCAATTCTGCAATTAAAAAAACAAAGATTAATGCATACACTTTCCATTTTGCTAATGGTTATTCAATAAAAAAAAATTGAAATCTATTTCTCGAAGGCGACAATTCCCATTGTCTCTTAACAGAAGAGGAGAATTCTCCCGGGTATTTACCTGGGATAAAGTTTGGCAATTTCTTGACAAGACTTGAGGAAAAGTCCATCTCCCAACTTCATGATATTGGCTTTATGAACACAGGTGACCTTCTTCCGATTATTCCTAACAGCATAGTCGAAAGCAAATTTGGCAATTCTCTGTGACTTGGTGGCAGTAACGATTTTCAGACACTCGACTACCCCCGGCACCGACTCGTGCTCGAGGGCTGAGTATTCTCCCTCAGTCTGTTCACGAATGATGACACAATCAACGTTAGAATGACGAGACTTGACGCCAGGTAATGACTTGACGTGGACCACATTAGAATATAAATCTAAACTTTTTCGGAGTTTCATGTTCAGAGTCTCGAGTTCTCCGGTGTGAGAGTGATCTGGAGTGGCCAGAATCCCCTGGAAGTAGATGAAAATAATTAAATAAAAACAACTGATAAATTTACAGAAAACTTGTCACATTTTATATATTTATTTTTGTTCAATCAAACCAGTTTCTCTCATTACTTATATTATAAATATTTAATGAGGAATATTATTGATAGAATTTAATTCTCGTGAATGATGTCGATCGTGGTATCTTACCTTAAGGCAAACTCGATTTCTCGCAATACTATTGGAGACTTGTTCCAGTGGTGCACTCAATGTCGGATTGACTTCAGACAAAAAATAAGGCTCGAATTCAACGGGAACATTGGCAGCTTTGAACACCTGTTGAACAGAGACGACGAGCTCGGGTCCAACACCATCTCCAGGGATGAGAGTGCATTTGGTCTTGCCCTCTTGCTCGATCACCTGCATTCAAGCAATCACAAATAAATATTAGCAGAGGCAATAAGTGACATAATCCGACTGATGGAGATAAGTCCCCCAGGATTGATAAACCTTACAGGATCTGCTTGATGAAGAACCGATGAGCCACTCAAATTTCTGACTACGCCTTTCTGGGTTGTCTGTTGAGAAGAAATAACATTGCATAAATACTTTAATCTCTTAAAATTGGAGCTCCAAGCACATGTTGAGATTTTTCTCTCTCTTTCTCTGACGATCGAGCTCTGGAGAATTTATGGAGACAGGATTGTCCGGATTCTCACCTGAGTTAGGGCCCTGCAGGCATTCCTCATTAACAGTGCCATTCTACTGGCTGGGCTCGGTTGAATTTACAATTTTTTACAGCTGAGAGGAATCAAATGGCCCTGAAGACGAGCACTGAACAGGCTGCAGTGAGGGACGTTCACGGCACAGTATGATGTCGCGACAGTCAACGACGTGTTCGGCCTTCTTCGGAGGTTTTCGTAGGCTCGAGGTGAATTTAATCTGTTTGAATATCTGTGGAGATCATGGACGAAAAAATTTGAGAGAAAAATCTCATGAATTTGAGAGATTTCTGACTCTTCTCCACATCCATTGAACTATCAATTTACACATAATTCTAATGAAATGCTCAATACAAAATAGGGGATAGGAAAATCAGTAGAATTGTATTTTATGTACAACTTATTCTATCTAGATATTTTCTGCAGAATTTCCTGGACATATTTTTTTAATTATTTTTTTTTATACCTAATTGAAAAGATAATGAGAATTAATTAAATTTTGAACATTTAAGTCGGGGATAATTAAAAAATATTTAATATCTTTAATTGTACAGAAGTCAGTCTTTTTTAGAATTTTTTTTTTTTTTTATTATAGCGATTGAACAAAAAAGCCCAGAAAAGGTCTGGAATTTATCAATAGAAGGGTCAAAAAAATAGTTTCATAAGAGCAGATATTGAATTGCAATTTGCAAATGTTTCAATTTCGACCGGAATTCCAGTAGTTCCCCCTATACTATATACACGTAAATGCCGGTAGGCGGGATGGTAGACGAATGCACGGACAAATAAAGTTACAAACAATCAGTGAAATCTCAATCTCCTAAATTGTTAAAAGTGTTAAACAATTTATGTTTCTGTTATCTACAAGTAGCAGAGTCCAGTATCGTTCTATTTTATAAAGTAGCAAGAGGATAATATGGTGAGTACCTCTTTTCTCTCAATTCTCGAGGTTTGAGGTTAGGTCGTTCGAATCTGTTTACCTTGATATTTATCCTGCTGAGTAAGTAAACAATAAATATTAAGAATTCGTGAATTATTTCAGTATTCTCTTATACATAAAACGGAAAATGCTCATGAGGATAGTATTTGGACGTGTGCCTGGGGCAAACCCAAACGAAAAAAGGACAGTAACCTTGACAATGAAGACTCCAGGTGATAACAACTGTCTGTCGGGTATTGGTGATGCGACTGGTCTTAAGGGGGGACTCCAGTGAATCAGAAAAATTTTTTAATCGAAAAATGACCTGGTGGAACTGTCCAGAAATGATTTCCTCTATTTTCACAAAAATTTCAGTCCCACAAGGCTCCGTATACACGAAAAAAAATTGTTTATTAATTTTTACCAATCTCGAAGTTAATTTCATATGTTCTAATGTCAGTGAAATAAATTACTGAATTTTCTTGGGCCATTAAAAAAATGAAATGATATAAAAGGTGTCATGGACGCCATGTTTCAATTAGAAAATTTTAACAAACTCACTGACGTCTTCCCTTAATCGGAATATATTTGTGTATCGATAAATTTCTGGTGCTAGGGACTCGGTTCATTCGAACGACGATGAATCGACAGAATATATCGTGACAGGGTCTGTGGACGACTCAGTGAAAGTTTGGGAGCACAAGGATGGCAATTTGAAGATTAAACATAAATTAACGGGCCATTCTCTCGGAGTTGTATCAGTGGCCATCAGCTCTGATGGAAATAGTAAGTATTTTCTCGGAGAATATATACAAAAATTAATCTGTCAAGGTATTCCCAACTAGAGATTGTCCGCCAATTTCCCGGTGTTTTATAAGAGAGCCAAGAGGATAAGTTAAACAATTGTATTCCATTTCTCTTCCATTTGAAAAACTCCCTTCAATTTCTATTAAAAAAATTACATAAGACATTCGTTCCAGGCAACCTGTACAAATTTGTCTGTATGAACTAATTTTGTTTGCATTTTTTTATAAGAATTTTTGTGAATTTCCTCAACTTCAGAATGTGCATCAAGTTCTTTGGACTCGAGTCTGAGACTTTGGGACCTGGAGTCAGGTGAAAAAATCTCAAGTATCGAGGTAGGTCCAGTGGATATCTGGACAGTTGTCTTTTCACCAGACGACAAATTCATTGTTTCTGGAAGTCATGCTGGAAAGATCCACATGTATGGCACTGAAAGTTGCAAAGAGGAGCAAACTCTGGATACCAGAGGTGGAAAATTTACTCTGAGTGTCGCCTACAGTCCTGACGAAAAGTACATTGCTAGTGGAGCTATTGATGGCATAATAAACATATTCGATGTTGCTTATGGAAAAGTCTTGAGAACTTTGGAGGGTCACGCTATGCCTATAAGATCCCTGTGCTTCTCCCCGGATTCTCAGCTACTGCTGACTGCCTCAGACGATGGCCACATGAAACTCTACGACGTTCAGTCCGCCAATGTCGCTGGTACCATGTCTGGTCATGCCTCTTGGGTTCTTGGAGTTGCTTTTGCCCCTGACGGCCAGAAGTTCGCCTCCAGCAGCTCAGATCATACCGTGAAAATTTGGGAACTCGCGGAGAGACAGTGTCTTCACACCTTCAAGGATCATACTGATCAAGTAGGTTTCTTTAACCGTATAAAAATATTCAGAAAACTATAATTATCCAGGGTCTTTCATGAATGGAAAAGCTTCTATAGAGAAAATTTATTGACATATGCCTCCAATTAAAAACTAAAATGACGTGGTGAAAATCACGAAAATTATGCTGAGGATTTTTTTTGATTGTAAAATAATAATAAAACGACTATTGTTGCTTCTTCCAGGTATGGGCGGTCAAATATCACCCAGAGAGGAACAACACTTTGGTATCAGTATCCGAAGACAAGTCAATAAACCTCTACGAATATCCTCAATAAAAGTGGAAATAAAATATCGATGTAATAAAAAGAAAAAAGAACTCTGTAAAAAAAAAGAAAACACATAAATCGATTTCTCTACTTTGTAAATCTTTGGGTTTTATTGAAAGTTGTCACATGTATTAGCTATAAATTTTATTTCCGATTTTTCAATAATATACAACTGATTTTAAAATTCCCAAAAGCTTACGAACGTCGTAACAAAAGAGCGAAAACTGTTACATTTCCAAATGTTACTTAGACTGATACCAATAAGCATGGGCTGGCTAATTCTCCTGAAGCTGGGAAAAATTCTCATAAAATAATTCAACCTCACTGCCTCCTCACATTAAAATTTCTAGTCAAAAGAGTTAAATTTAATTAACCCAGGCTAGACAGGAGGCGTGATAAATGCATTTTGAGGAACGACAAATAAATGAGAGAATACTAAGTACTAAGAATTCACTTCCAAAGAAACCATTGCTCTTCCTTTAATCCATCTTCCAGCAATCCAACAGGAAGTAGAGAAGACTCCTAGTGAAAGGAAAACAAAACAGAAAAGGCAAAGAAATATATGTACACATGGCAGCAGGAGACAAAGGAATTTTACCATTCGCAATGAAAATTTCAAAGAAAACAAAATAACAAATAAACTTGACAAAGGGGGACAGAACTTGCCAGACAATTTCTCAAGTGAAATAACTATTCATCAAGACGACTTGAATTCTACCAGAGAAAATCATATGTTTTTCTCCTCTTTCTCTCTCTCTCGCTCGCTTTCTCTCATTCTCACTTACTTTCGAATTTTATTTTATTACGAACTCGTAAATGCTAAAAATAGATTATGTATTCCCGATGAATTTTTCTTCGTCGAAATAGACTAGACATTCTAAATGTTAATTGGAGATGGGATTCTCTTATGCATGTTCTCTCATATATTATTATCTTTGTTTAGACCACTGGTACACGAGAATAAAAATAGAAAAAAAAAATCAGGGTCTAGTTGTTACCTTGCATACATTTTTTGTTCATTCAATGACAACGTCAAACTATTATTTCATCTCATTTTGCTCCATTGATCGCGATTTTCTACTATCAGTCTTGAGAGTCTTTTTACGCAATCACGTAACAATCAGAGAGAACTCCCGTATTTCTGCTTTGTTTTTCATTTTCATGCTGAGAAAAATGTTGAAATAAAATGCCTGGTATGACTCCCATCTGTTATATACAGTGCAAAATAAATAAACAAAATTGTTAAATGATACACTCCTCATCGGATATCTTATGTACATTCACAAAAAAGGGTATCTTAATATCGCAAACGGAGATGAAATTAATCGACTCCACGTAGAAATAAGTCTCATAAATTTTTTAAACAATTGGAGAGAAAAGTAATTTGTATAGGCAGAGTATGACATTACTGACTAGCCAGAACAAAACAAGCCAATTTACACGTGTGAACAACTGTCATGGGAAAATCTGACGAATACTAGGGGATTTTCTTGAAATGCCTCCCGCCTTGCTCTGAATTTCCGTGAGTTTATTTATTAAAAAATTAATAAAATTGAATCTTTCAAGTTATTCAACAAGTTATTCTGTCGAGGTATTTTATAGAAAAAGTATTTGTTTAATTCATTGGATAACTTTTGGCTGGCATTTTATGATTTAAAAGAAATGACATTTACTCATGAAAATCCTATATTGACACACGAAAAAAAAATAATACCTACAACGTAAGAAACTCAAAGATTAATTCCACCGAATAAAACAATCCCTCACCTAGAAATCCCCTAGAATTGCTTCGAATACATCACACGATTAAAATAAAAAAAATTCCTCAAACACTTGTGACTTTGGACGACGCAGTAGCGATACCATTTGAGCACTCCCTGTTACCAAGTCCATTAACATCGTATATGAGATTGCAGTTGAATGTAGTTCCATTACCTACAGAATAATTTTGCGATGTTCCACCCTGATTATCAGAGTCTACCCTGAAGAAAGAACCGAGTCGTGATATCCTCTTGGCATCACAATCAGCGCCCTCGCTCTTCTGCTTCCTCAGTACAACACCTGCCCCTCCGCGCCCCTCATTTTTCTCCCCAAACTTTGGAATTCTGCAGGACGAATCGTTGTCATTTATCTCAGTAAAATCACAAGAGTTTCTGTAACAAGTACCAAGCGGTCTCTCCGATACCTTTCCCAATTTGTGTGGCACTCGGATGCCAGTTTCCTTTGGCACACCTTCAAAAGTTGAACTACGAAATAGCCTCAACGTCGGGAGTTGTTGGACAGCAGCAGTCTCAGCATCCCTGTGGCTGTCAGCTGTTATCCACTGTCTGGTGTCAGGCTTCTCAAACTTCTGTTTACTCCGGCTCTCCTCGACTTTCTTCCACAAGCTGGCAATTTTACTGGTGGCTTCCCTCGTTAATTTTTGCGAGGCCCCAGCTTGTGATATAATGCTCGAATTGCTGTGAGATCTCTGTCCCAATTTTTTCCCTTGTGCGTTACTCTGATCAGTATTTTTACCAGACTCCACTGGTCGTTTAGTACCCCCCGGCTTCTGGCTCGGTATTCCATCGGCACTCGAGCACTTGGTCAATTTCGTCTGAACATTCCGGACTGATATCTTGGACTTTACTGGGACGGAGTGGGAAGGCGATCCCCTAGTGGGTTTAGCAATTTTCGATTTACTAGGGGAATTCGTGACCATCGGAGTATTCTCCATCTCAGGCTCGTCCTTGGTGAAGGTTCCCTGTCGTTCAATGGGTTTAATCACTTGAGATTTTTTATTTGCAGGACTCGCCGGACATCCTGGAGGTGTACTATGACGTTTCATCGTCATCTGCTCGTCAGGGGCAGACGTAGATCCCATTCCCCTCTGGGGTATAGAACTTCGTTTTGACAGAGCATTTCCTTTTGCATTAGGATTTCTCTGAGCCCCGAAGGATTTCCCAGTGTTACTTGTATTTGTCGTTTGTCTAAGAGTCGTTGCCCTCGTTGCACGAACAACCGTTGAACATTGGTTGGGGCGCCCAACGGGTATTCCACTTGTTCCCTGTTTCACTGGAGACGACTGAGGAGTGACTACTTTTTTACTGATCGTTGGCTTAGTGTACAGGGCTTTTCGCCTGCCTCTGATACCCTTGGGGCTGCTCACCTGTTCGGCCTTATCTAGATCGTTGGCATCTGCACAAGAGTCTCGACTGCTCCCAGGTTTGATGATTCGCGGACGTTTTGGTTGTTGCTCAGCTGGAGACGGACCATTCTCGCTCTCTGACTCAGAACCCTCGGACGATTGCTGCTCTCGATCCTCTGGGTGAGTCTCCTCAACTGCTTCCCAAACCTCCTGGTGGGTTTCCTCGACAGGCTGACTACTCCTCTTCTTGACGAAAGTCGAAAAATTCCTCTCTCCTCCCACATCTCCAACTCTCACTGTCAGACTTATCTCAGCCCCAGAGCCTTGGGAAACTAGACTTATTGTCTCGTAATCCAGAAGCGATTCCTCCGTTTTTGTTTCACTCAGAGTATGCAGAACGATATTGGCATTCTGCTCCAACATAGTCTGCATTTCCTCCGACGTTTCCTTAGACTCTTCAGTACTCGGATTGCTCTGCTCCGGCTGAGAGTCTGAATCCTCCAGCGTTCGCGTTCTGTATCGTCCCTTATTGTCCTCTCGATTTTTCTTCACCTTCGATCCAGAAAAATTTCTCAACGAAGGAATCCCAGTTTTCAGTGTCACCGTTGCTGTGTCAATGCTCTTATCCTGATCACCCTCATCCGATTGATTTACCATCGCCAATGGGGTGTCGAGAACCTGAGTCTGGAATCTCGCGCGATCCTCCTGTCTCCTCTGTTTCGGTGTTAATTTCGTGAATGGCGACAATTTTGGTCGATTGACCGAGTGATTGTGCTGATCCCCCTTGTGCTTCCTCCGCTCCTCCTGCTCTTTTTTCACCAGTTCAGCAGCGATTGTATAAGTCTTGTACCTTTCCTTCGCCAACTGCCTCTTCTGCTTCGGTGTCAGATGATTTTTACTGTTCAATCTCCTCTTCGGAGTGGATTCAGCTGAGCTACTCAGACTGTACTCAGTGGATATTGGAGTACCGGCTTCATCAGTGTCATTATCAACTTCCTCAATCCTATCAATGCCAGAGATCTCCTCAGTTTTCAATTCAACATCGATGCAGAGTGTATCACTGCACATTGTGTCAGTGTTGGCGTCAATGGTCGTATCATCAATTTCACTGATTTCATTGAAAAGAGAGGGAGGATTTATGTTCTCGAGGTACTCAGACAAGCTGTTATTGGCACTGTTCTCAGCATACTTGAGGCAAGTCATTGATAGAACATTGGCAACAGGTTTGATCAGATCAAAAACAGGATCGCTGCTCGTTAAGCTGTTAGAGTCCTGATCCCTCGTGTCAGCGATCTCCGAGGTTATGCTTGCAACACTCAGCATGCTATTCTCCATGTCCCCAGTGTCAAGAAGTTCATCCATCATCGATGGTGGCTTGACATTCTCCAGTTGTGAGCCTGTGCTGTCATTGAGCAGACTCTCGAGACTTCCTGTTTGACTCTGGGTATGTCCTAGTGCTCTTCTAGCGACAATTCCCACTGGCAATGACTTCTTTCTTCCCCCTCGTTGTTTGAAGACAGTTGAAGGAAGTGAGCTCGATTGACAGTGATGATCCAGGAGGACTTCTGGCCCGGCGTAACTACTGGTTAGTGATATCAAACTGTTCATGGTGGAGGGTGGTTTTATAGCGTCTAGATCGTGAGTGGTGAGGCTCATCACTCGGAACTCAGCACTGACAGCTTCAGCCAGCTTGAATGCCTCCTGTTCAATGATCCTCGATGTCGTCATACTCTGGTCGTTAAGCGACGATGACGACGTTTTGGAGATTGTCTGGGTGTCTTCGATCTTGTCGTCTTCGGTGTCACTCTTGAAGGAGGCGACCAGAGGCACACTCATGCTGATTGTTGGAAATGAACTGTCGTTTGGAGAGTCCTCGTTCCACGTGTCACTCTGGATGCTCTGTCTCATTGCTGACATTGATTCTCTCTCTCTCATCGCCTCTGTTTGCTGCACCAGAGTTGCTGTTAGTCTGTCTAGAGATGCTATCATGGCGTCTGGATCACGTTGTCTTCGGTATTCCTCGTGGGGTGGGGAGCTCTCCGGTGGAGCATCTGCTGTGGGAATTCTCTTCGGTCTGGATGATCCATCGTCTACCAGCTGAACGGTCTCTACTCCATTGGGAGAGGAGGGCTCACTCAGGCCAATTGTCTCGACATTACCTGGTGTTGATTTGATGCAAAATTCTAGGAGAACTTGCTCGGATCTCTCCACTGAATCGTAAGAGTCTATGCTCTCTGGATCCATCGTCTCCAGGGATGGATTGTCACGCTTTGACTCGTCTGTGCATGGACTCTCCCTTTTCGAAGATTTTCCATTCTCATTCAAGTGACTCTGGACTTTTCCATCGTCAGCTGATTCACTGGGTTCTGGTAATCTGATTGTATCCACCTGATGGAGAATAGTGCTCGTTTGGTATCTGATTAAATTAGTCTCGCGTGAGGATTTCTCCAGACTATTCCTTCGAAATGATTGTCGGTGACGGTTGTTCTGCATCCCCACGTGAATACAAGCAGCCAACAGGTCCTCGTCGTCGTCGTCCTCACCGTCACTGGCCATTGATTCGGTCAGGCTCTCTGGTTCGCCGCAGTTTGTCAGTCTTTTATTGTTGGCTCTGTCTCGGGGTTTCTTTTCAGTTGGTGGAATCTTGGATTCTTGATCGACGACCAGTGAAGTAAGTCGTGTAATCGTTGACTCGACTATTATCGCATCCTCTGTTGGCTCGCTCTCATCCTCCTCGACGGGAACGCCGGAATCAATGTCGGAATTCGCTTCCATTGAGTTTGGAAGAGTTACGGGTTTCGGCGTCGTCTGCGACAAACTCTTGTCTTCAACCCTCTCAGGATAACCTCTCGCTTTGGAGTACGGTCTCAACGACGCGTCCCTCTCAAGACCAAAATTCTTGATTTTTCCGTCGTCCTGGAGGTCAGAGTGCGATGCAGCTCTCGATGAATTCAGAGATGTTCCATATGGAGTGCCCTCAGTGCAATAGGTTTTGACAGTATCCTCAATGTCCTGCTCACTTCCAGCAAAATAACCCGAGCTCTGCTTCTCATCCTCATCAGAATTTCTCTCAGCATAACGGAGACTGTAGTTCGTAGGCTGATCAAGATCAGTCTCAGCGTAATTACCGAAAGGATCTCCCTCAGACGTATGAGACGAAGTGGGTGAGATAATGGGTTTGCCAATCAATCCTCCAACATCGAAAGTGCATTTGCCACTGAAATTGGCAGCTCCATCTGGAGAAATTGGAGTTGGAGTCTTGACTTTTGCCCCAGTTGAAGTACCCGACAATTTTTTCTCAATGGAAGTCCTCAGGAATGAGCAGGCCGACTCCTGATCAGGTCCAGTTGCCCACGATATCGTTGAACTAATGCCAAGATCAGTTGGTCGATTGGTCAGACGTTCCGCAATTGAATTCTTGTACTTCAAGGCATACTTCTTCTCCAATTGGCTGGTCTTACTGTGGCCGTCCCTCGTTCCCGAGCCACTGTTGAAGCCAGTGGCGGCATGAAGGGATGATGACTGCTGCTTAATCTGGAGTTCAGTCGGTGTGAAGCCATTGACATGACGATTGACTCTCTCAAAAATTGTATCTGAATGTGTGCTCGTCACAGAGCGCATGGACTCCCTGCTCTCACTCCGCGGGACTCCATTGAACCTGCAGGAGCCACTGGCGTAGCTCCTCTTGATATCACTTACGCTGGTCTCCTTAAAGGTGAATTTATCCTCTTTGGTGGTGGGCGAAGTGCTGGGCTCAATGTTCTCACACGTCTCCGCCAGATTCTGATCGATCTCTTGCTCGAGTGCCCGTTGCCTCCTGGCATTCAGAGTTGGCAGAGTTGGCAAACCAAGACCACGAGCCGTTGAATCGAGATGCACGAGATTGCTGCCACCAGGACGTGCACTCAGCAGATTTTTGAGTGCAGCTGAAGAGCCCATGGAAATCATTTTATGCTTTGAGTGAACGAGACTCCTCAGCATTGGGACAGCGCCCAAATCCCACAGGAGTCGTTGATCATGAGGGCATCTGGCAGACAGATTCCAGAGAGCTCCACAGGCATTACTGACAACCGTTAAACTTGGTGATCTCAACTGTCTCAAGAGTACTTGGAGACAGCCACGCTCCCTGACGATGACGCGATAGTCCTCTCTCACTGCAATGTGACTCGAGACATTCCTCAAGATACCCCCGGCATTCTCAACAATAGCCAGTGTCTTCGACGGTGCTTTGTAGCTCAGCATGTCGACTAGAAATGCCAGTGCACCCTCAACACCGCAAATGTCCACTTTGTTGGTGCTGCAGTGAGCCGAGAGATTCCAAAGGGCCGACAGTATTGACTTGAGTGTTGACTCTTTTCTTCCCTCCATTGCAGCTTTCATCAGGCCAATGACAGCGCCAACTTCGCGAAGTGTCTGTTTGCTGCTGGAGTCGGCACGCCACGAGAGATTCCTGAGAACACTGGCTGTCACTTGTCTCAAGTCGTCGCTGAGACTCCTCAGTTGCGTGACAAGGGCCTTCATAAATTCTCTGAATGAGCACAGCAGAGCTTTATTGTTACCATCGCCAAAGGTCAAATTGGTCAGGGCCATTCCAGCGTATCTTCTCAGGGTTATACAGCTCTGATCGTCAGAGTCAGTGCCGTGGGCTGCATGATCCATTTCGATGAGTTCAGCGACTGCATGAAGACCACCGAGTTGACACATGGCGTGTCGGTGAGCCTCATCGAACGAGAGTTTCATGAGGGCTGCTATTGTCGGTCCTGGATGTCGCTCGAGATCGTCCGGGGGTCGTTCCGTTTCCAGAGATGTTCTCAGGACTTGACAGTAGTCTCTGACCTGCTCCAACAACCGGAGCACTCGAGCCTCACGTCTGCCGACTTTTTCATCGGTTCTTGCGTGGATTACGTTGTGGAGGGCTCGGGATGCTCGCTCACGAGTCTCTGGGTCCTGCCCGGGCGCGTGAATTAGCTGGACAAGGAGAGGGAGGCAGCCTGACTGACGCATCACCAAACAGCTATCGATGGAGTTGCTCATGGCTAAGAGGGTGCCAGACATGTCCTCACGACCCTCTGTACTACCCAGCATTCCTAGGAGGCTATACACCACGTCCACCTTCGCACCGAGACGACGGTGACCTTGGAGACCCACTGAACATCCACTTCCCGAGGAGAAACTCATTACACTTGCCATTTCCTGAGGAAGGAAAATATATTTTTTTAATTGTTCTTTGGATTGGAGGTGTGTGATCTTGAAAAATTTATTATCATTATTATCATTGACATTAGTAATAGAATTATTTCTCAATTCAATTTTAGACCCGACATTCCGGGGGATATTCCAGACAACATTTGCTCAAACCTAGAGATTATCACGAGATAGGAAGCCCCGAGAATTATCTCCAACTCATGGTATCAGTGAGGAAGCCTGAGACCTGAGATTATTTTCTCTTGAACCGAGAAAAATCTGGAGATGGAGATTCCAACAAATGTCGTTGGAATAAAATAAATAAAATCACTAATCCGATAAGCATAATACGTAATGACTTAGAAGGATTCACATTCAGATAATTAAATCATGCAATCAGAAAGCGACTACAGGTAACCGGTTGCTACGACTGTATATAGTCACTCTGAATTCTACAAAATGAAGTTAAAAGAGACCAACTCACATGACTGTTACTCGCTGACTGGCCGGAAAATCCTTGGCCAGTCCATGTGCTATGCTTGACTGGCCAAGTTCCATGATACAGGGAAGACAACCTATTTCCCTCGGACGTATCCTCTCCCTTAACGTCATCTTCACTGCTGCCCTCCTCCTCGTAACGCCTGCTTGATTGTGAATAAATCTGAAAAGACAGTCCCGAAAAAAATATTAATCCACCCACTCCAATGATAATTCCAATGGAGAATTTTGCAGATATGAGGAGGGGAATGAAAAAAGAAAAAAAATGAGAAATTGCAGGCACAAACACCGAATGCTGTGTTGTGAAAAGAAAATCAATACGGCCAAGTGGTGGTGGATTTCATGGACGGCGTTTGGGTGGTGTGCGCGGTTCTCCTTTCTCTACACTTCTGTCTATCTCACTTCACTCAATTTCAAGCTCATGCTTCAATGTACGTGTGTGTGTGGGGATTTTTTTTGGCACAGATAAGCAGAAAGTACGACGAAAATAATTCCCCAGAAGAGCTTGAAATTTCTGGTCAAATAAACTTCTGTCTCCCCTGCGCTTCCACCGGTTTCTTCTTTTTTTGATAAAATGTTATCGATGAATCAATGCTTACTCACCTCTGGTTTGTGACTAGCCTCTTGTCCTGTGGAGTCCATGACATTATTGCCCTCCCTGTACTTGCATCTTATCGATGTCGAAAAATTTGTCGCTGTCAGGGGCGAATCCTGTATTTGCTCCGTACACAACTGATATGTTGAGGTGATACCACTGCTGGAGAAACGTGGATACACCGGCAAGTCCGGCTTATCCGGGTGGAGTGTACCCGACTGGTGCTGTTTTCCTCGACGCAACGGCGTTTCCTCCTGCGCCTAAGAGTGGGGGATTAATGTACTGCGCCGTAGTATACTCGTAATCGGGAGGAAAATTTCGGTGGTTTTCCGATGATTTTCATTTGCGAAAATTGGGAGAATGAGGCTTGATCTAGTGCAGGTTTTTCAGAAGTAGATAGGCAAATCTGGAGATCATTTACGCTTCTGGTCTGGTAATTTATATTGGTTTTTAAATGGAGAAAATATATTTATATAATTTTTGTCTGTTTTTACGCTTGAGAGGATTTCGCTTCTGATTGACGTAAGAGATCGAATAAAAATTCTCTGGAAATAATCAATTTTACCTATAATAATTTAAAATTGATAGAATATGCAGGTTGTATACTTTTATAGAGGAGCGAAATCGCCAGTAAACATTCCGTAACCATTCGATGAAATTTCACCTAGTTGGAGCAAAAATTACAATTGTCTAATTTTTATAGGAAATTTCTCTTCGTGAAAATAATCAGAGAGTCATCCCAATTAATCATCGATTTCATGCTTCTCTTTCTGCAATCACGCGATGATCGGCTGTGCTCATGCATCATGAACTTGTCCGCGTAAATCTTCATCAGTGCCAGCGTTTCACGACAGATAAACCATCATCGAAACAACTTTTGAGTCGGTGGTTCAAATAATCGAAAGTCAGTAAGAGTTGCTCGAGCAAAGCAGGTCACCTGCAGGAAGAGGTAGAACGAGTCCTACACATGTTGAATAGAAATTTGATGCTGATATCGTTAGAGGAATTGTAGTCGTTCAGTAATCGGTGATTGTAATTGGCTATGCTTGAGAGGAGGGATGATAATCATGAACCACGAGACCATATTTAGTAATCCTTGACTTTTTATTCTCCGATTTAGTCGAGCTCTGGACTCTGGACTCTCATTATAGTAACACTCGCATTAAATTCTTTTTGAAAGAATTTTTGACTGACATAATTAATTAATTAACTAATTAATCCGTTGGACTAATTTGCGTTGAAATGGCTTTGAAAAAATCGGGGATTATGACAACTGCCTCAGGAATTCCCTAAATGATACAAATTTTTATTTATTTAATACGACCTATTGACGCTCTCTTGCACAGGGGCATCGGCAGATAAATTTTCTCTCTCTTAACACACCTTTCCTGGGACTGAATAGATAATCACTCCAAATCATAATCAACTTATGGGATAATCACTCAAGATTGTCAAGAGAAAGCAGTAGAAAATTGCGCGCTGGAAATTCATATTTGACTTGACGTCTGCTTCGTAAGTATCTCATGAGGATGATTACAATTTTCAAAGTTCTAAAATTGAGAGAGGCCCTTATCATGCGTAATTTTCTCGCTCACCCATAATTTTCATATTTTTCTAACCTTTCGTTCAATCCGAGCGGCCCTAGAGGAATTCCCTTGATATTCCGGTAGTGTAACCGATTGCATTGAAATCTGAGAGGCAATTCTCCCCTCTTTCTCTCCAGCGTCGTCGGTCATTGTCTCCTGTTCTTGACTGTCTAGAATGAGTTTCAGTCGGTTTTTCTCAGTCTTGAGGATTTTACTGTCGACTTTGTAACCTCGAGGCAGGGGAATACCACTCGAGCCATGGACTTGAGGATCTTTCGACCTTACAGCAGCTGAGCTGGACTGCAAATATCTGCAGCCAGCCTGATTGAAATCCTTTGGACTACCCTTCAACATTTTGGCACAATTGTTGTCACTGACTTGAGAGGCTCAGATAATCAGAGGACTCTTGGTGCTTCAGCAATTGTATCTGGAATTGTCTCTTTCACGGAACATCAGCCTCACACATGACAAAGCGCAGACGCCCGGGCAAAGATTTTCCCAACTGTCTACACATCCTTGAATTCACATTTTTCGTGGCGACTTGATGTAGTTGATAAACATTTTATTGATTCCAGCAATTGCTCACTGTCTCTCCATTTATTTATTGACGGGGATCTTTTTTAATACTGACGACACGTGTTGTAATTAGAGAGCAGCAATTAAATCTTCTATTTTGTGGAAACTACGGTAGTAAAATATTTTAGCAGTTACTAGAAAATTCTGGTGGATTTCTAGTAATGGTTTCATCAAGTGTTTCGATGCAAATCATCTGCAGGCGTTATTTTTAAGAAAATCAATGGGAGTTTGTCTACTTAAATAGTTATTGTGAACTTCAAAGGGCAATTGCAATTTAGACGGTGAATTTTCAATGAAGAAAAACATTTTTTCATGAAAAAAATTAATAAAAAAACAGAACAAATTCGCTAGTCCATTTTCTTGGATTTCTGCAGGACTTGCTCTTCATTTTTGAGACATTCAATATAGAAATATCTTTCTCTACAGCATATCCTGAAAATGCCCAAGTGCTTCTCCTCAATTTTTTTGTATTATGAAGAAAAAAGAAAAGTAGAGTGGAAAAATTGTCCAAAAAATATCTCAACAGAAAAAGGGTAAAAACCAAAGAGAAAATCCAAGAGAATTGTGTCCAGTAGACTCGTCAACATTGTATATTAAATTTAGGTGTGCCTGATCCAACAAAAAACCACTAGAATTTCCAGTAAATGTTTCTCTTCGTCACTGAATCTGTCCTTTTTCGTACGTGGTTAATTGAAGTAAAAGGCATCAGCCCACGGATAATTAAAAGAAAAAAGGTGTAAAAGGATATTCACTATTGCGACAACTCACGTCGTCTCCGTTCATAAGCCGTAAATGCACCGGACGTAAACGCCTATAAACCACGACAGCATCATTACCCGAATGACAATAGCAATCGGATGATGTATCGTTGAACAGCGGAATAATCTAAGAACTGAGAATTGAAAAGCGAAAGGAAATAACAGCCCCCAAACGCGACAAGGCCGATTGAAAAAGCCTCTCTCCCGAGATAATGAAGGAAACACGATCACTGAACAGCGATTACACTATTTTTATCTCAATTATCGATGAGAATAAATACAAGAGGACTCTTTTTGGATAAGTTTCTTGGTGTGCGGCTACACTGGGGGAACGACAGACGTAGGTTAGGGGATAAGAACAGCTGGTCTCGCACTCACTGGCGTCGCCATCACTGACTCACTGGCTGCTCTATACCGAGAGGCGCCGAGGGCCCTTTCCCCTCGATGCGCTCGCATCCTCACTCTCAGATAATTTCACACAAACGCACCGGGAGGCACAGGGAGACTGGCCTCCCCTTCTCCGTTTTTTTAATTGGTTTCATTAAATTTCCGGATGAAAATGACCTTCAATATCGCACTCGTGAAGGAAAATTCTGCATTTGGATCAGTCCAACGAATAACCGAATAATAATAATCAAAATTTGTCAATCGATTTAATTACCCCTGAAGTCTATAATAATTGACAAAAAAAATTGTGTAGCGAATTCGTAATGATTTTTTAATTAAATTCTTTTCTGTTTCGTAATGAAAACTTTAAAAAACTCCCCCCGGCTCCTCTTCGAAATCTCATCTTTTTTTCCCGGAAATTTAGAAAATTCTCAATCGAAATCATGTCCACACTTTTGTAGCTTCTCTACTTCTGCTAAAAATAAAATCGAAAATTAATTAATAAACATAAACAATATATTGATTAAAATAATTATTCAATTAAGTAAATGAAATTAGCGGTTTTGTTGAGTCTTTATAAAAAGAATTGAAATATCGACGGCATTCATGAGATTTCTTAATAATTCATTTTCTTTAGATTGGAGTATTCCCACTTCGCTGTACTCCGTGATCAATAAAATGTACCGAGGGGAGCGCTACCCCTTGGGCAAAGGGCAATTGTCATCCTCCCCCTGCAAGTGAGCAAGCGCATGCGTTCTAATAATAAATATCGTCGTACGCAGGCGCTACAGAGAATCGAGAGAAGGGCCTGTGGAGTGTGTACCACGCGGATGCACCGCAACGCGCAACAATCCTTAAACTTCGGAATATCATGGGATGACCTTGGAACACGTGATTGCGGATTGCATGTGAATATGCAGGTCGGAGGATTGAAGGATGTGGAAAATTCCTATTTTCGTTTTTCCCTATTAAAAAATTCCTGGAATAGTTTTGCTCCACAGCAATTCCAGTTTATTTCATCTTGAACAATTTTTATCTCACAATTTTCTCTACTCCCACTCACAATTAATATCAACAGTAATAAAATCCCAATAAATTATGTAAATAAATAGTTTTAAATATGATAAGCTCTCGATAATGAGTTCTATTTAATTTACCTGATTTGCAATTGAATCTCGCCAGGTAATCAATTTTGCGGTTAATTCGTCGGTGTCAAGAGCCTCCGGTCCATTATCGAGAAGCATTGAATGAGGATGGAGGATCAAGCAACTGAAAGAAAATTGGGGGCAGAATTACCGTGATGACTGGAAATTGTTTGGGCTACTGTAAAACTAAGGTACAATCGGTTCTATTTTATTTTGAATTTACACAATTGCGAATGTGGACCAGCCTGATAAACCTATTGGAATCGAGTAAAACTTTTCAAGTGCTTCGTTAGCTGATTATAGTACTCTATCGTATGTTGCAAGTCTTCTATTATTAGTCTACATTCGAAATGATTTTGTTCAAAAACATTGTGATTATTAAATTTTTAATTGAGAAGAGAAAGTTGAATAATTTGGATTTTAATTTCTGCGATTTGTGGATTTGTTCTGTCGGATCCAATATTTTTTTATTTTGCCGCAATAGGCGTTTTTGAAATCGTAATGGAATGAGAAATTATGTACTACCCCTCCTTCCCTAAGGAAAAATCTATAAAAACTTCAAAACAATTTCGAGAGTTGTAAACACTACGCATGAAGAACTCCAGTAGAAAATCCCCCTGCTAATCCTTTCGCTGGGAAAATCTATTGCATAATTTTATTCTATTGTTTTCGATGAATTTCTATTGAGAAAATTGTGAAACTCTTGGGACTTTCTTCGGGAAATGAACATTTTTCGGGGAACATCATAATTATGTAAAAATTAAAAAGAGAATCTTTTGAAATTCTAAGTTGGTCATCGAGATTGTTCCAGTTGCTTACTTTCTGTCGGTGACCGCCGGCTGTCCACCTTCGAATAGTCTACTCCTGTCACAGCGTATCACATGACCACTCAATAATTCGTCTAAAAATAAACATGAAGTGAAGTTTAAGCGAGAACTTATTTTCTAATTAATATTTTGTTGACGCTCACAAAAAAAAGAAAGGACTCAACTAATTTCAGGATTAATTCGAGGATATATTCGATTTTTTTGAGTCTTAATTTGATTAGAATTTAAAATATCAAAATAATTAATTAATAAACTTCAATGAGTGTGAGATATGGATCAAATAAATAACTCACCATTCCCCTGATTTTTATACAACTGCGGGACATTGTGATTGATGTCGGTTGGATCGAGGTTATCGAATAAATCGGCTGAAAGTTGCTGTTGAAGCAGAATAGTCTCATGTGTCAGTTCTCGGACTTGTACGAGGAGAGCTTCATAGCTTGACACTGGTAACGTCATAGTTGTGTTTAAAAAAAAATTCCACCCCCCTGCGTCGATGAATACCTCGAATATCCATTCGAAATGATTGTAACTATACTGAAAAACAAATTACTCACTCAGTCACTCTTTCTCACACCTTCAAATTGAATTTAATTTATTTCTACTTTCTTGTTTATAAAACAAATAAAATAATAAAGTATGAAAAATTCAGTGGGGCTCGCTGAAGAGGCCAAAATCCTACGATGAAAATATATATAGAAAAACAAATAAAACAAAGTCTAAAGATCCTTTTATTGCAAAAAATTCCAGAAATGCACACAAAGTGCACGTACTATAGAGCTTTTAAAATGGTCTTCCTCTGTATGAACAGAGAGGATTGTAAATCTGTTGTCATTTTTAGCTGCCTGCATTCTGGATTCACGGGAGAATCCGTGAGAATTGAAAAAAGCTCACGAGAAAATGTAGTGTCAAAAACAACTTCTGGGCACAAGATGAAAGCAAAAAGAGTGCAGCATTATTCTTCCGGCCCTTGATGTGAATCCGCACACTGTGCGACGACTAGCTACCATCGATCCGGCGCGTGCTGCAACTACCTCTTATGTATATAAAATTCTGTAGGGCTTTATCGTGGCTCTAGTACATACGCGGCGCACTCAGCGACGAAAGAATCGTGCCGGAGGGCGTCAGTACGTCCGCAAGAGAGGCTCTTCAGCGCGAACAAAATCTCTCTCCACCTTCATGTACGTAATGATACTTGAGATGAGAAAGTAAAAATCAATGTGACCAGGGAAAATATCCATTTCCCAGGCGGATACGAGATGTATCAAATATTTTGATTAATATTTAAAAAAATGTTTTTTTTATTGAAATGCACGGAGAGAAAAATGCAGCAGAAATTACCGTTGTTTTTACAAAAAAAATCCTCTCCATGTATTGAGAGGTTTTTTTTATAAAAATTCTAAATTAATGTTAAATATCGGGTCATCATTTTACTTAGTTTTTGTATCTAGTTGTTCTTTATTTTAAGTGACGAAGAGGACAGAATTAATAATTCAATGACAGCCGTTCCACCCGGAAGAAGTTTTCAAAGTCCATCTGAGACAAAAAAAAATCCGGTTTCACTTGGCTCCAGATAAAAAATGCCCGGATAATAAGAAACTCATCAAAAATAATTTCGCTCTTTTTCCGAATACTGAGGGCAACATGTACTGCCATTAAATCCCCTACATATGGTGAGACCTTGACAAGAATGTCGTCCGGTTTCTCAAGATACCATAAAAGTACCTCTTACGACAAGGATTCCCTTTTCATGAAGTTGGCCCTGAAATAAAAGAAATAATTCCACAGTGGACCACCGGAAGTTAATACCGCACCTAAAATATGTCACTCATTAAAAATTTGTATTTAACGCAATGAAATTAAGTCTAGGACGATTAAAATTCAGCGTAAGCAAGAATTTTCCCCGTTCAGTTAATAAAAAATATGTGATGGCTTGAGATTTGCAGGTAAATTTTCCAATTTTATGATTCTTTTTCTTGAATTAAATTTCATATTCCTTTTCTGCAAATGATCGGTGGAATTTAAGGTTTAGCTGGCGGAAATTATAGTCACCAAGTCAATCCCCCGTAGGATTGATGAGAAAATCCAAGTGGTTCATTTCTTGTGCCTCCATAGAGCAGTAGGAGAAATTCTCTCGAAGAGTGATACAGAATTAGATATGTGACCCAGTTGATTCTCGAGATGTTTCTTGTTATCATTCTCACAGTTTTTAGGATTCAGTTCTAATTAATGGAGTCGATCACTGGAATATTCCACCGGAAATAAGGGATGATCAGTTCCCCTGAATTTTAAATATTTCCAAAAAATGACAGAACTTGACTAAATGATTTATTTTAATCTACCAATCCTTCTTATTTGTTAACATAAAAAGTCAAATTAATTAAAAAATCGCCAACATTTTCCACCAAAAATTTTTGACACTGGACAAATGGCGAGCTAAACATTTAAAAAATACAAACTACGAGCAGATGTTTCTTTTAATGACATTATTTAAACATAACTGTCCTGCATTCAGCAGAAAATCCTAAGAATTATTAATTTGTCGCCAGATTTTCGAGACGATAATCTTAAAATACAAAGAAAATTTTCTTGATTCAGTGAGTTTTTTCATAAATTGCCCCCTAAAAACTAGAAACTCCATTTGTTCACGTATTTTGTTTAAGAAATCACGGAGATTGGAAACGATTATTAGACGAGAGCAATTGTAGAGCGACACGGTCGGTTGTCTTTTTCGTTTGCGCGCCAGAAATTCCCGGTCGATGATCACGCAAAATGATTCTCTGTTTTTCCCTACAAATTGCCTGGGATTGCTTTACCAATCTGGAGTCCTGGCGAGAGCTCATCCGTTAGCATCAATTGTTAAACCTCAAATTTGTATTATTTATTAATCGGTCAACGACCTGGAGCTTTCGAGGAGATCGATCATGATGGCCTGAAACCAGCCGACTCTTTCCTCGGTAACCCAAAGTATTTTCATTCTCCAACCCTGACTAAGTACTGGTACCAAAACCGGTCGAGTAAAAAATTTCGGTGTATGATCTCTCAAAATGTTAAGTGCATTCTCGATTAATAAAAAAGAAACAGCATTTTTGGAGATGTTCTTCTACTTACTTTCGCTCATGTCCCTTCCAAATCAACAGCTTGTCTTCGGCAAGAGGACAAATGAGGCCTCAAGAACACTCGAACGTAGCCTAAATCACCTTCAGACAGCCTCCCACCCACTGCAATTCTCTTTCTTTCAATGACGAAATAGCCAAAGTACTTCCACCAAAATCACTCACTTCACTGTCTCGCGAACCAAAGAAATCGCGAATGAATGCGAGCACGCGTCGTTAAAGTACCGTCTGGTTGTACGGCCGGCAATAAACTTGTGTCGCACGCCAGTCGCCGCACTCATTTCTCCCTCTACCGACGTCGCGATCCCCCTCCGGCAAACTAGATTAATGTTATCCTTGTTCAGCTTGTGGGTGAAATAAAGAGAGAATAACAACTCATGGAGAAACAACTCATCGTGACCGTCACGCAGTACGGGCGGCTGGCTTAGCGGAATGAGTAAAAACAATTTTCTCTTACAGTTTTCTTTTCATATTTTTCAGATACCGTTTCACGAAATTCAACAAATCACGTATAGAGAAGCTGTAAATTATTGTTAATGGATATTTTTCAATCGGAAGGAACCATTGGATGAGTTTACATTTACGAATGTTTTGTTGAAATTTGTTGTTTAGGATTTATTTTTCCATTTGTTCTCATATGATTTTTAATGCTTTGTGTAACCTCAGAAACGAAGAAAAGAGAAAAGTAAGTAAACTTGTGGCGGTTCCAGTTGAATTCTGCCGCTAAGCTTGCACATGCACGTGCACATTACCCAACAAAGCTAATTTTCTACCAGTAAGTATTCACTCTTGTTTAAAGCTCTCCTTCCTAATTGGGTTGAACATCTTGTTATTCAAGTCTTTAAGACTTTTTTTTATCTGAGAAATTGTATTGTTAATTCTCCGACGGACTTGTCGTCCGGGAGGTTATCAATTTTTTAAATTTTGTTTTTTCATTTCTGGGGAATTTCGAAATTGCCACGTGCTCCAGTGAGATTTTTTCGTGCGGAGAATTAATCACTTTCATGCACGAATTAATTTCGGAGAAAGAGCAACCGAATTGGCCAGAAAATGCTATTGAATTTCTAAAGGACTTTCTAATTTTCGGCTAATTCCAGTACAATTTTTAGCGCACTTTTTATCAATAGAAAATAGTCTATAGGCCTGAGGAGCGATTTTGCGCGTTTTTAAAAAGTGGAAAATCTGTTACAGCTCCTCGAGCCCTTTCAGACGCAATTGATTTTACG